>JAQZBX010017159.1:0-25834 GCA_029593785.1 Cabassous unicinctus | reverse complement strand
TTTACTGTAACAATGCCAATGTCCTGGTTGTGGGATTGTACCATAGGTTTGCAAAATGTCACCATTGGAGGAAACTGGGTAAAAAGTATAGGAGATCTCTCTCTACTATGTCTTACAACCACATGTGAATATACAATTATTTCAAAATAAAAAGTTTAATTTTGAAAAAGCCATAAGAAACTGCATTTAAAGATAACTTTGAGACTAAGAATCAGAAACCTAAATTCAGTCTATGCTAATCTTACCTAAGGGAATAAAAAACATGTGTTTTAATTCAGGGAATCTGCATGCCTGTCAAAGGGAGCACAAAATGTCACATAATTTTATAAAACTAATTTTTTTCATGTTGTTGGGGAAAAAATTAAAATATAACCACCAATTCTTAATTGAGCAAATAATGTTTTCCACTGATATTAACTTCTATTACTAATAGAGATTCTTCAAGAACATAAAAGTTAATATTTTTTTAAAGATTTATTTATTTACTTTTTTAACCCATTTTAACTCTTCCCCATTTTTGCTGTTTTTTGTCCATTCGTTAGGCAATTCCCTGTGTCTGTTTCCTGCCCTCTCCTCTAATCCTTCTCCTCCTGTCTTCACCAGGATTTGATCCTGGGAACCTCCAATGTGGGAGAGAGGTGTGCTGCCACCTGCGCCACCTGAGTTCCTGGTTTTTTGACATGTCTTATCTTGGCTCTCCCCTGCATCTCTGTCCTGTTACATCATCATCTTGCTGTGTGGTTCAGAGGGGCTTTGCAGCTCACCTGCCCGTGGTGCCATTCGGCTCACCCACTTGCGGGGCCTGACGGTGCGCCCGCGCACCTTCTATATTTTTCTTTATTTTACCAGGAGGTCCCAGGGATCGAACCCAGGTCCCTCCATATGGGAAACAGATGCCCAACCATTTGAGCCACATCTGTCCCCAATATTTTTATTAGTAGGATATTTCGTTTGTTTTTTTTTTAGGCAATTTATTGACGTATATCCTTCATGCATGAACATACATAAACTGTAACTGTTCAGTGAACATTGTGAACTTACAAAACAAACATGTGTAACAACATACAGGGCTCCCACACATCACCCCACCGCAATTACTTTGCATTGTTGTGAAACATTTGTTAACAAATTATGAAAGAGCATTGTCAAAGTATTACTACTAACTATAATCCGTATCTTACTCCCCTATACATTTTTTTAAGGATTTATTTACTTTTATCCATTTGTACCTCCCCCTCCCCCTGCCCCGGTTTTGCTGTTTTTGTGTCCTTTCGCTGGGCAACTCTCTGTGTCTGCTTCCTGCCCTCTCTTCTCATCCTTCTCTTCCTGTCTTCACTGGGATTTGATCCTCAGAACCTCCGATGTGGGAGAGAGGCATCCTACTACCACCTACACCACCTTAGTTCCTGTTTTTTTGGCAAGTCTCATCTTGGCTCTCCCTGTGTCATTCTCCTGTTATGTCATCATCTTGCTTTGTGGCTCGCGGGGCCTGGCAGCACACCCATGCATGGGGCCTGGGGGATTCACCTGCTTGTGGGGCCTGACAGTGCAACCACGCAAGGGGCCTGGGGGGCTCACCCGCACATGGGGCCTAGTGGCCCACGTGCCTTCTATATTTTTCTTTTTTTTATTTTTACCAGGAGGTGCCAGGGATTGGACTCAGGTCCCTCTATATGGGAGACTGACGCCCAACCATTTGAGCTACATCCGTCCCCCTGCTATATCTCTTAAGGTTGACCAAAGATATCTAGAGTTGCAGTTTTTTCCCATACAGGATGGTCATATAATAAATCAGGCTTAGTTTATCACCAGCATTCTAAAAACCAGACCTAAGGAGAAAAAGTAGGTCTGGGGACACATGCATGGTTTCTAATATAGCGAATGTTTAGCCTACCCTGATTATCACAAAATCAGGTCAGCGAGCATATTCGCACAGGATATTTCTTAATGTAAATACAAGAGGTCAACTAGGCTAGAGTGGGCAATTTGGAGAAAGAATTTAAAATAGATAATTTTGAATATTATATTTGGATTTTAATTATAAACAAATTAGGGGTTATTACATAATACTAATTTATTCCTTTAATGCATATTTACTAAAGGGTAACTATATGTCAGGCATTGTGATAGGATCTAGGGGCAACCTCTGAATCATTAAGTGAATCATTTTCTAGAATATGTTTACAAAACTTCTTAATTGCCCTATGACTTAAATAACAAATATATATGCATACATATACACATATGTGAAAAAGAAAAAAACATATGCTTAAATAATAAATCCCAGGAAATACAAAATAGTATAAATATATAAGAGTATAAACAGTATGACATTATATACATATGAGCTTATATATAGAAAAAGAATAAGGAATACTCCATATCACACCTATATATATTTTAGTAAACTAAATAGTAAGGAAAAAACCCTGGATATGTTCATTGGATGAAAAAAAAAAAAAACTAATTTTTTGCAGAAGTTTCATTTCATTTAATACTTACAACCACCTTATGAGATAATCATTATGATATATATTATTTTACAGATGAAGAAATTCAGGCTCAAAAAAGTGATTTACCTAAGGTCACAAAGCTAGCAAGTTATCAAAGCTGAAATTAGACCTCTTCCCACCTCCAAGCCCCTGCTTTATTTTCATCACAGCAAACAATATTACCCAGGCAAACAATAATGTTTTAAATCTATAAAGGTATACATGAAATTTTGAAAATTTTCAGAAGTCTTCTCCATGTTATAGAATCTTCTGCTGTGTTACAGAATCTTCAGAAATGATCTTATGAGTTGGAAATGAGTAGACATTTTCTCTTTTTTACAGTTAATGCACTGAAGCGCAAAAATGTTAATGACTTGCCTAAGGTCACCTGGCAAATCCGGGCTGAAGTCAGGACCTTCATCATGAATAACAAGGTCCTTGCAGCCCTAGGAGCTGTCAGGAGAAAATTCTCACCAGCCACAGGAAGTGGCATTGGGCAGGGAAGAGGGGGTGTCATAGCTGTGAGTCAGAACTGACTGGAGCCCAGAAGGGCAGGGAAATCCACCCTTCAGGTGAGGCAACAAGCCACATCCTTGACTATTTGTGTGAACATTTAGAAGAGTTTCCCTAGTCCCTTCCACAAGAATTTGTCTTTGGCCTAAACTTGTCATTTTTGGTTAACGCAAAATATTTTTCTGGGAATTTTAAGTAGATACCCTTTTCTTGACTTCTTGCCCTGCAAGTGTTTCTCAGTCCTGTGCACCGGACCCTGGAGGAGACAATCCTTTGCAGGATATTGATACTACTCACAGTAGTAAAAGCCAGCCAATAACAATAATAATGAAAGGAAGATAAAATGAAGAAAACAAACACAGAAGGAGGTAATGTTTGAGGGCTGTCTCTGTGCCATGCTCCTTACCATGCTTTGGCTGGATTGCCTCATTCAATCCTCACTACATCCTGGGCAGGAAGTGCCATTATCCCCCCATTTTGCAGATGAGGGAACTCAGGCTTAGAAAGGTTGGGTAATTTGCCAAAAGGCACACAGCTAGAACCAAAGTTCTAGCAGAACCAAAAAATTTGAAGTGAGGTGATCTGACTCCAGAGATTCAAAATCTTAACTCTGCTGCCCATAAGATCACTTGATTACCCAGCAATTACCTTCTTACTGAGAGACACATAGCCCAATGGAATAATTAGAGATCAGGGGAAACTATCACTACTATTACTAATATTAATATTCATAATTAGCACTGATTAATCCTTTGGTCAATGCCAAACTGGATCAAGACTTTATACCTATTATTCCATTTAATCTTTGAAATAACTCTATAAGCAAGTACTATTATTACGGGCAATTTGCAAGCAAGAAAATTGAGGTACAGAGAGATCAAGAAACTTGCTCAGGATCACACAGTAAATGATTGGTTTAAATCCAGGCAGTCTTACTTACTATAGGGGTATCAAATGAAAAATAAAATTAAACACAAATTTTAAAGGAGAACCTGTGGCCATAACCAAGCTTACCCATCAAAAGTCATTCACACATTGATTTCAAGAGTATTGTGTTCTAACCAGCTAAGAGAACTAGCTCGATAAATCCTGAAGACAAATCTCCTGAAAAAGCACTGCCTGCTAGTAGCTCTGCTTTGGGGAAGTAAGGAAAGGATGCAAGTCCACATCTGACGAAAATGTTTAAGGGGAGAAGAGGAGAAGACTGGAAAATCAGTTTTCAGATATTAAGAGTTGACTTACAGAAAGTGACCAAGGACACCAAAAAGAGAAAATAAATACAAAGAAAAGAACCTGATAAAATGACTGGATTTCCTACAGCCATGCTTGATGGGAATGTTGACTATTTGAATAGCAAACAGGAGATTCTTAAGGCACCTTGAGCTGATTTGGTTATTTCCCCCCCTATTTTAAAAGGTTCCAATTTTTTTTCCTTTTATCATGAGTCACTGATGATTCTACTAGATACAGATAGTTGCCACGGTGTCTTAGTTTGCCACAGCTGACACAACAAATACCACAGCCTGGTTGGCTTAAACAAAAGGCATTTATTGTCTCAGTGTTGGAGGCTGGAAGTCCGAAATGAAGGTATCAGCAGGCGATGCTTTCTCCAAAGTCTGTAGGTTCTGCAATGGCTTGTTGGCCAATCGTAACTCAATGTCTTCCTCTGTCAATTGACACTCTGTCTCCTTCTGTCTTATCCTCACTTCTTCTACCTTGTCCAAATTTCCTTTACTTATAAGGACTAGAGTCACATTGGATTAAAGCCTGCTCTGACTCAGTTTGGCCATGTCTTAATAGGATCTTCAAAGATCTGATTCACAAATGAGTTCACATCCACAGGACTGGGGTTGGGACAAGGATATGTCTTAACAGGGGATATGATTCAATCTATAGCATGTGGGACAAAATGAGGATATAAGATACTATTAAAAGCATGAGCTTCAGAGTTGAAAATTCTGAATTCAAATCCCAGTTCTGTCCCTTGCTTTATTTTTCCCATCTGAATCTCGATTTCATCACCAGTACAATGAGGATAATCATATCCAGTTTTATATGGCTATTGAGGTAAAATTTGGCAATATATATTAAGTGACAGAGAATGTTTTTTAAGGGAGAGATGAAAAGAGAAAAATCTAAACAACTACCAAAGAAATGAATAAGTGTTTTAAAAAGGAATAGTTAGCTGAGAAGGTTCTTACAATCATTCATTCAATTCTTTGACAAGTCCATTAAGGTGATTGTACATAATAGAATATCGCTAAAACAATAGCAGGAATGTCTCCATTTTCTTTAACAGAGACTGGCCAGGGCTGTCCCACATTTTTCCAAAATGTCTATTCTGTAGAATATAAATATTTGATTATATTACTATAACTATTTGGTTATATTACTATAGCTTCGCAAGAATAAGGAATGGTCAAGTGGTCCTTTCTTATTGGTTCTACAGTGCAATTGGAAGACTCATTCTCTTTTAGGGAAAAAAATTGGTTCCCTTCAAAGGAATTACAGAAAAGGGGAAATAAGATGACCATGAATCTTACCTTAATCAAGCATATCTGCTTAGATATCTTATCTAAGCTTTATTTTCCACACTCATTTCTTTACCTGAACTCCTCAACATCACCCACACACAAATAGGAACATATCTACCTTTCATTGCCATGACTTTGAAGGAAATCTTTATATAGTTCACACACACACACACACACACAATAAACAGAATCATTGCCATTTTCTTCTAGTAAATTAATCTCCACAAGCCATCTCTTCACTTTGGACACATCTTAAAGTATACAGAATGATAAAAACTAAGTTTTAAATTCTATCTTCTCATCTGCGAATGAATTGTGCTTAAAGGAAAAATAAAGTTGGAACGAGGCAGTTCCTTTTTCATGCTAATTGTTTTCAACTGATGGTGAGATCTTACCTGGCCTAAACTCTATCCAAAGGAGACAGTTACTACCCACAAAAAAAGACTAACAATTTAAAATTCCTCCTCCCTTTTCCTTGTTCAAGCTTAAAATATTACCAGTATTAATTTCAGTGTTCTGCTTGGCTATTAAATCACAAACCACACTGGCTGGTGAGAAACAAAGAAAGAAAAGAGTCATTATACTCAGCCAAGCCAGGCAGTCCCACAAATAGCTCTATAAAAGTCAACTAAATTATGATTTTCACTCCCTCATGAGTCATAAAAGTAAGTTCTAACTATTCAACTATGTCAGTTGAGGGTGGAAATTATTCATTAGACAAGTAAAGTTTACTTCTAACAGATGAGATTAGTAGTAAAACTATGCTCAGGTTGATAAAAAGTTGTCTACTTTTTTTTTTTTTCTAGAGTACACTATACACACCAGAGAGCCTGGGGTCAGATAATGTTTCCAGACTTGTCTCCTCCCACACAGTGTTGCTCAGCACAGACTGAACACTCCAGCCATTCTTCCCTACTTTGCTGTTCCCAGGTCTTCCTTTTCTTTTAACTCCCCCTCCTCTCTGGCACACCTGCTCTTCACATTCTCTTCTCCCTTGTCCCGGAACCTCCCCCACCCCCACCCCCTTTCAGTCACAATGGACATTTTCCTTTCCAATTCTCCCCAAACATTTCATATTTCTATTATATCTCCTACCCTCATTTGTCTATTTGAGTGTGAGCTGGGTGCTTCTTACCTGTTAGATTGTAAAGTCCCTAAGAAGGCAGAGTCTGTCTTTTCTTATGCTTTTGTTCTCCTATAGAACCTAGCATGGTGCTCTGAACATGGAACAGGTACAGTATATTTGTCTACTTTCTTTCTAACATATGTTCTTCTATTAATAAGCTACCCCCTTTTCCCCATAAATCATATACTTCTAAAGCTAAAAGGTAAGGCTGGAGTAGGAAAGACGAAATGTGAAGACAAATGTGAATTTGCATGTTACAGGAAGAGAAAGGAGGTAGGGAGGAAGACAGGCCACAGGGGATCTGAGGTGTAAGGTCCAGACTTCCCTGAGCTTCAGCCCAAGGACAAAGACATAAGTTTCCTGACAGGGGTGGGGAGTTCCCAGAGCAGAAGGAACAATTACCTGACTGACCAGGGAACAGTCTAGAAGAGATCAAGCTTCACAGAGAAACATGACCTGCAAAACGTGCTCTCAAGAAGTGAAGGTGATTCGATGGAGAGCTGTGATGGGCAGGCAGACAGCACAATTAGCATTTGCTGGTTCTCAAGTGCTTGAGAGGAATCCAGAAACAGCACCACGCCCCAGAGTAAGGACAGAAGAGATAGTTGACCAGAGAGCTGGAAATCTTGTAGAGTACAGCCATCATAAATAATGCCAGAAAGTAAAAGCTTGGACTGTGGACTGCATAGACAACATGGCAGAGATTCAAATGGGGACCACAATGCCAACGAGAGCCAAGGCAGGGTCAAGTGAGCAAAGGAAGACCTTAAGGCCCTGACCCACTTCATCTCCTGTCAAATGTTACCCAGATCCTTCCTGTTGAGGCACACACACTCATTGTTCTGTATTAAGACTGGTTTTAGAAAGTTCCCTAAGCTGCTCAAGGCAAATACCATGAAATGGGCCAGGTTAAACAATGGGAATTAATTTGCTCACAGTTTTGAGGCTGGGAAAATGTCCAAATCAAGGCATCACCAAGGCAATGTTTTTTACCGGAAGGCTAGCTGCTAGTGATCTTTGGCTCCCCTGCCACCTGGCAAAGCACATGGCAGCATCTTCTGGTCTCTTTCTTCTCTTCTGGGTTCAGTTTCAGCTTCTTGTTTCCTGTAGCTTTCTCTCTCTTTGTCTGAATTTCATTCTCTTATAAAGGACTCCAGTAATATTAAGACCCATCGTGATTGAGGTTGGCCACACCTTAACTGAAGTATCCTCATCAAAATGTCCTACTTACAATAGGTTCACACCCACAAGAAATGGATTAAATTTAAGAACATGTTTTTCTGGGGTACATACAGCTTCAAACCACTACAATACCTTACTGAAAAGATAGGTACAATGGCAGATACTCAAGAGCCATTGCTATTATAGTCCTGCCTTCAACTTCAGCCTTGATTGTTTTCATGCACACATTCTTCCTCTCTATATCACATATCCATTTTAGTCCATTTTTAAAATACAGAATGTAACCTGTACTTAGCAAGCGGCTTGTTCTTTCATCAGAATCCAAATCTGTATCGAGGGGGAATAAAGAATTTAGGTCATTTATTAATATCCCTATCATTTTCTGATTCATGGTAGTTTTTAAAGTTTCTGGGTTTGGGCTTCATGCAAAGCTAAATTCAAATACCAGTTTGCCACTTGCAAATTTTTGAAATTGGACATGTATCAATCTCTTTGAGCTATAATACAACAATAAAAATACTTATTGTGACTTAGAAGAACAATGATAATAATTGAGTGCTTACTATAAAGTGGGAGTGAAGATTTAATGAGATGATGTATATCAGCTTCTCAGCTCAGTGCCTGGAAGATGCTAAGCCAATAAATATTAACTATTACAGGCCAGGCACTGGGCTAGTGATTTAATGTGTGTTGTTGTATTTAATCTAGACAACAACCCTGGGACTTGTTTACCATTTTTTGCCATTTTAATCAAGAAGTCATCTGAAGTTTGAAGAGGTTAAGTAAATTGTCCAAGATCACACAGCTAACAAATAGTTAAGGGGGAATTTAAAGCCAATCTATTTAACTCCTTGTCTGGGAAATGGAGATAATTCCTGCCCTACAATATTGTCGTCAAAATTAAATTAACCAATCCTAGAACATACAGCATGTAGTAATCATCCAATAAATTTTCATTTTCCTTCCCTTTATGCACTTATCCCTGCCTGTCACACTCCAGATCATTAGATTAAAATTTTTATGTTATACTTTAGCATTGCTACCTCCAAAAGGCTATAGCTTTTCCTAAAGATTTTTTAAGCAGAAATATTCATAATCACATACAGAGTACATCAGCATGTGTCTATTGCATTGTCATATTCCCTAGCTGCTCTAAGATAAATGCGAAGCCCAAAGTTTACACTTTCTTATCACGATGAAGATATTCAGTTGATAAACCAAGTAGGAATTTACTCAGATTACTCAGATTCAAATACATTTTTTGTAAACAGTAGAGTTTTTAATACAAATGTAAAGTTAGTCACCTTCAAAGCTATCACTCCAATAAACACTCATTGATTAAACACAACATCTCTTAAAAATGTTTAACAATGTATAAATGCATTCACAAAATAATCTGTTAATTAAAAGACTCCAACAAAGTTTACAGTACCTACAACAGAATTTACAGATCCCTACAATAGCTTGTAGATTGCTTATGGTTTGGTTTGTATAATGTTCTGAGAAATACCATTAATACAAATGCATGATATACAATATCCCCATAATAGAAAGAAAAAAATAGATTCATATTTTTAAAATGTCTTTTAGGCATTCATTATGCCAAGTATTTAACTTATTATTCTCACTACAACATAAGAATAATACTTTTTTATTGGTAAAAGATAGATCTCATTGGGCCAAGGGCCACTGGGGAACATCCAGGAAGTGCCAAAGTAAAATCTGGCTATCCTTTCCATAAAATAAATATAACAGCAGCAATCTCTAGGTATGCCTTAAATATAAACTATGAAGATTCTGCTTATATTAACTGGGCCTTAAGTACATGACTTTTTACAAATAAAATAAAACAAAATTTTAGAGAGTAGTTAAAACGCTACTGGCCCAAATTGGGTTTTTACTTGCTTGTGTACATCTTGGACAGGATGTGTCACCATGAAATATGCAGTAAGTTGTAAAATTAATGATTATTTTTTACTCTTACTATGGAAAGAAAACTTTCTTCCAAAAATAATCTACAGAAATAATATGTAAACACATCGAGCTTTGAGCTAGACTAAGAACATCTGTGAATAACTAGAGATCAAAGTGCAAAGTGTATGAATGCAAGTGCTTTCATTAATCTGGGACAAATGGAGATTAGACTTTGTGGAGACATATATGGAGATTACAAGACTATTTCCTGATAAGCACATCATGAAATAAATTATGACAACGTTTATGGTGACATCATACCTTTGAGCCCTAGCTGTTAGAAAGAAAAAACAAACTTAGTATTATAATTATTTTCCTTTTTTGAAAAAATGAACTTTCTCAATGGAGAAACAAACCCAACCCTTCTCTTTGCAACATGTACTAAACTCTAAATGGTTCAGCATCAGGAATTTCTTCAGTTTTTCCCCAATGAAACAAAACATTTTTCTGTCTCTTCAGGAAGACTGACCATTTTCCAAGTTTTGCCTTAAAAACTGCTTTCCAAGATAAGAGGTAGCCATGCAGGTTAGGTTTTCTCTGCTGCCCACTTTACACCCGATGTAGCCGTACAAGTTGGCTCCTTGGAGCACCACACCCATGCCAACCACTGCCAACCACTTCACTCTGAAAGGGAAGAGAGCACTGAAGGTAAAGATCACCCACAGCACCGGGCAGGTAATAAGTCCTAACCAAAGGATCCTTGATTCAGCCTTTGAAACAGTTTTATTCTCTTGAGCCTTCCTGGACTCAAACATCCAATGGCTCTTTCCATCTTCATTGATATGATTCCACCAATGCAGACCCACCATTAGTCTACCTGTGACGGTCTTCACTGCCCAAAAGTCACATGATAACAATAAGATCCCTGTCACCATACAGGCAATAAAGCTGCTGCTGAACAATTCACAGAGAAGATAGACTATAACTGCAGTGACTTGAAAGAATAAATGGAAAAATGATGCCACTGGGTGTCTGTTTGGATTTTTTGGCCTATTCCTAGTCTCCTCTTCAGCACCAAACAGTGAAACATCTTCAGTTGTCATCATTATTGTCCTATGGCAACATGGCAGCCCTGCACCAGCCCCACTTCTAGATTCAACACACTTTTAAAAGCAGTGGGTAATTCACAGGTAAAACGTCATTGCCAAAAACATTGAGTTATTGTTTAGAATTATTTTTAAGGGATTCATTTTTCCTTTTTAACCATTCTATAATCAATACATTTTAATCATTCCTGGATATCAAGGCAATTCCCAGACTATTATTTAAATTCTTTTCTCCCGAAGTATCTTTCTGTGCTGAGATCAGCTCCATACTCTATTCACAAATCTGTAATGGTTCCCTGGTACCTATTAAACCAATGTCTCTAATCTGACATACAAAGCCATCTGTGACCTTGCTCAAAATGATTTTTTTCTGCCTTAACCTCACTCTCTGATATATGCATGCCACCCTGTACCAAACTATTGCTGGAAACATCTACTTGCATCTTTACTCATATTCCTTTTCTCTATAATGCTCTTCCTCTCCCCGTTGGATTCCTATTGACATTTTTCTGTAGTTTCCAAGTGTTTTCCATCAACATTTTGCATATTTTATTAGCTTTATCCCTTAATACCTTAGAGGTGTTGTTGCTATTTTGGATTGTAGGTTTTTCCCAATATACTTTCAAATTAACCAATGCCAGGTAAAGGAAAATTATTTCTTTGGGGGTGCTGATCTTGCCTCCAGCAAGTGTGCCAAACTCTTTTAGTAGATTTTTGCCAGTTTTGTTTAGAGTAAATATTATTTTTATAATGATTTTTCCCCAAAAATTGTAGTAGCAATTAATACTGCCATTATATTTCTAAATGCTTTGCATAGGTAAACTCATTTAATCCTACCAAAGTATGTTTTGGGGGTTTTATCCCAGTTCACAGATGAGGAAAGGACACACACCAAAAGTTAAATAACTTGCAAGAGTCCTCACACTAGAAAGTAAGGGGGTTGGGATCTAAAGCCAGGTAGTTGGGCTCAAGCATCCACAGCTATAACTTTTGGGGCATATTGCCAGTTTTTTAAGAGGAACATGGAGTTAGAGAGACCTGGATTTATGTCCCTACCTCTCCATACTTCAGTGTGCTCATCAAGAAAGAAGGACTAGCAATAGTTATTTTGCAGAGTCTTTCTGAAAACTAAATCAGAAAGCATGTGATAGCAGCTTGTACAGTGTAGCACAGAAAAAATAGTTACTAACACCATCAGTTCCCTTCTCTTCCCAAAGATCTTAGTCCATCTTTGTCTCTTGAAATTGCACCTGCCCATCTCTGAACACCCAAGAACTCTATTTTTCTCATGATAGTTGCCACGTACTTTCTTGCCAGCCAGCTATTGGCACTAAACTGATCTTCCTTGTTAGAGTGCATGCTCCTTAGGGATGGGAACGATACCTCATTTTTCTTGGTTTCCCCACAACAGTGCCCTGTCTTATAGATAGATGTAAATATTTGTTGACTATTAAAGAAATTTCTAATTCACTGGTTATAAAAAACATAAATTTATCTGAGTCTGACCTGTACCAGCTTGTTTACAAGAACATGTACTCATTTCAGGACCATGAATTGCAGTATAAGCACCCCTGCAAGAAAAATCAGCTTGCTTTCCATTTACACATTTTTAGGCATTGATATGGCTTAATTTTATCAACACTTAGTGTTCTTTGCATACAAATTGCCAGTTAGCATCCCATTGTTGTTGTTTTTTTAGGTTAGTCATGTTATTTTATGTGAAAATAGGTTAATCACAGTGACCTGCCTTCTTTTCATTCACATAAAACACTGGTCTTGGTGAAGGGAAACGAAAACAGGGAAGCTATGTTGAAATCATTGTAAGAGGAAGAGAAACCGCCCTCCTCCAAGTGATGTAGTGCAGCCTGCACTACAGCACGCCCCGAAGAGGTTGATTCATTTCCTGCCCTCTCTCCAGTCACCTCAGAACCCTTCTCTCCTTTCTCTACCTCTAGCTGAATCCCACCACCATCCTTACCTCTGAGCGATCACTCACCAACCAGAAGAAAATTTTAACTAAGTTTGGAGAGGAAGAAATGTGCTTTTTTTTCCTTCTTAAAAGGAAAAATAAAAGGGAACTCTCCATTGGGAAGTTTCTACATAGAATTGATTGAACTATACAATAATCTTTTTAAAAATGTTCTTATTGAGGCATGACATACATACTGTAAGGTACATAAATCTTAAATGAACAACACAATGAATTTTTACTTACATACATTATGTGCATATGTATATATGTGCATGTGTTTGTGTATAAAACCATGCAACCCCACCCAGATCAAATATAAAACAATTCCAACACTCCAGAAGGCTCTCTCATACCCCTGCCCAGTCAATAAACACCACCCACTCACCACAGATTTGTTCTCCTTGTTCTCAGACATCACGTATTTGGAACCTAATATATAATCTTTGTGCTGGCTTCTTTCACTTAGCCTTATGTCTGTGAGATTCAGGCATATTGTCATATAGAGTGGCCGTGTGTTTCTTTTATGTTTTATATATTATTTATATATATTTATATATTATTTCATTCTATGGATTTCATGAATAAAACTGCTATTATGAATAAAGTGCTATGAACACAATCGAATGTCTTTTGGTGTTTATACAAGAATTATGCAATAGCCTTTTACCTAATCTTCCTTTTCTGCTTCTCTACTTCAATCTGACATACACACCATTATCTGAGGAATCTCCTTAGGTCAGCTTGGGTCCTGGCTACCCCCACACAGGCCTCAGTGTGTCCCTCACTGTCTATAGAATTAATTAGAAATGCAAACCAGGATTTCAAGGCCCTCCACAGTTTCCCCACATCCCACCTCTCCAGACTTATTTCTTGTCTAATTTCAATATGTATTACCCTCCCACAGTCTCCAGTTAAAACACACATTCCTGAAACTTTTGTTTATGAACATATCAATCCCTTCCTACCCAGAAAGCATTTTCTCACCATTTATAAATTAAAAATAAATATTTGAATTCATAAATATTGTTTGCCTCAGATTACTTTAAAGATAGTTTCCTGAAATGATTTTATGGAGAGTTTATAAAAAGCAACATAAATGACTTAAATGGAATTTCCTTCAGTTTGAAGGAAACTAAGAACACACACCTGGGACAGTTTCGCACACACATTAAGGTTAGGGGTTTTGGAGAATACTGGTTCTGCCACTTCCCAGCTTTGTGACCTTGGAAAGATATTTAACTTTTCTAAGCCTTAATTTCCTCATTGAAATGTAAAAGCAAAACATTCCCACAGGGTTGTTGTAAAGAATACTACATATAAACTACTTAGAAATAGTGATGGGCACAAAGGAAGCACACAATAAATAGGAGCTGTTATAATTAATAAAGAAGCTGTACATCTTATGGGCTAGGAATAAGGGTTCGAATTCTGGCTCCACTGCCCTAAGGCTTGGACACATTGTTCACTGCTCTGTGCCAAATCCCTCTTCTGCGAATGGTGATTTGAATCATACCTTCCTCAGAGGGTTGTTGGGAGGATTAAGACTTAATATATGTAAAGCACAGTATCTGGTACAGTAAGTGATATATAAGTTTCAGCTATTTACAGTGCCACTATTATTACATACTAATAACAACTATGACTAATATTATTAACAAAACACTATCATTTTTGTGGACCTGAAATCCTGATAGACAAAGAAAAGACTAAAGACGGTTAACTTAGAGATATTTTTTGGTAAGGATCATTCCAAATAAGAAAGAAAATTCTACAGAGGCAGAACAAGAATAGTTGTCATGTAATGTAGTTTTAACAAATTGAAGTCAGAAATTGAAAAATTTAGCACTTGAAAGCAGATCTAACACAACTCTAGTTTGAATGCTCAATGCAATTTATTGGCTTGCTTAATCACAAGCTGCCAATACAACCAATGCACAACAGCCAGGACAAGGGCACACAATATATTCAAAGGTGGAGGATACAAGAGTCTCTAAAGACCATCTGTCTGCGAGCCAGTAGACTGCAGGCATATATATCTTTAATAGGAGGTCTCAGGAGCCAGCCAGGTCTGACAAGGTGTTCAGTGGCGGTTCCAAAGCCAGCGGGGGCGGGGGGGAGGCGGGGAGAAGGCGATGGTCACAGCGCTGCTGTGGGACAAGCAGCAAGCTTCTTCACAGCACAGCACAGGTATCAGAGCCCCGGGGCTGGGGTCAGTTTGCCTCATCCTGACACTCACCTGGATTATTTAAGAAGTGCCCTTCTGGGTGACATCTAGCCAGTCTATCTCATTTCTTTGCACTTGGTTATCACTTACTACGAAAACATGTCTTTCTCAACTTATTTACATTCTATTTATGGTCAACATGTTTATAGGGTTTTTGGGGATTTCAGATCATTAATATCATTTCAATACACATTAGTGGACCCAGAAGTACCAATGGTTTCAGCAAAGTATGGGCAATGAAGCATGTCAGCAGTATCAGAGGACCTGCGCAATAGAGCTATCAGTTTCCGGGGTGAATTCATGATTCTAAATGGACTTCTTTGTGAGTCCTTGTATCACACTGACTAGTAGAGCTAACCTGTTGTGCAAGGGGCAGAAAGTGGTCTCTAGTAATTCATGCTGATTCTGTGTGTCTTGAGACGCTTTTTCAACTTCATCTAAAGAGGCTTATCACCTCAGGAAAACAGGGCTCCCTAACACTAGCTTCCAAGTTGTTCCAGAGTAATCTATATTTTCTTAAGACAAGTAAGAAATGAAGAAAATAGGAAAGCTAGAGTTCAGTGTCCAAGGCAAAGACAATAAATTCTTATTTTATTATTTTATCCCCATTTTGCTAATAATTTTCTTTAAATAAATTAAGACTAGAGCAAGTAAAGTAAGTGGTTTACAATTAAATAGCTAGGAAGAGAGAAAAGCTATAAATCCACAAATTTGAATCCTAAGCTTATGAAATTCTATGCTAAGAGCAAACACCTGGCCCTTTCTTTCCTTTTTCTCCCTGGAGCAGCATGCAAGTATACCTGGGACCCATAATCTGTTATTTTCTCCCATTTCTATTATCTTCTCTCATTTTCTTAATAAACTACTGGCCTAACTTAAAAAAAAGAAAAAGAGCAAACACCTGTTTTTTGCGGGGTGAGGTGGGGTGGTTCTTACCAATAACTTTCAACATATTGAACCCAGTGAAAAAAATAAGAAACTCCTCAAATAACTTTAGAGGACAGTGAAATTGAAAGGGGACAGTTACTTACCTCAGGGACTATCCTTGCTGTGAACTTCTCTGGGATACACTTTGCTGGCCAACAGGAAATGGAGAGCTGAGGAAGGGGTACAAGAGTGACAAGTACCCAGCCCCTACATTGTAACCTCATTTTCTGATGAGAAGAAATAGAATGTACAGTTCATGGTTGAGAAATGAAGGCTTTGGGGGCCACTGAAGTCTAGATAGTTTGTGGTATTTTATCCTGTTGTCACATCTGTACCCTCAGAATACTTCTAGATTCTATCTCCCCACTGTGCCCCCTACTTTCCCAAACTTTCATTTCTACTGAATTATTTTTGTCAATACTTGCAATAATACTGAGTTGGTTGAGTTGGCCAGGAGAAAAGATTTAAAATGTCTCATTTAAAGAAAAAAAAAAAGAGACAATCCCTGTATCTTACTTCAGAGTTTAAAACTTTCTCAATGAGCCTTGACATGACTTATAAATTTTAAAATAAACTTCCCTTTTAGGTGTTTAAGGCACTATATTTATTCATAACCTCAATCATCACCTGTGGCATTAATCCATTTAGTGGGTGCTGTGTTAAATACTGTAAACAGCCAGGGATTGTCCAGGATAGAAACACTAATACAGACTGAAAAAGGAGAAAGGTAACTCAATAGAAATAGCACCCAAACTAAATACACTCCAAATCGTATTGTGTCCAAGAAAAGTGGTAAGACTATTTTGTGTAGTGGTGAATGAAGCAAATGGAGGAAATGCTTAGGCCAATAGATCACTGGTGGGGAAATGGTGCCATCATCACTTCTTTGGTGAGAGTGGCTTCATGGAGACAGGTGGAATTTAAGGAAGGAAAGGAAGAGTTAGGAGAAATCTATTCAAGGAAGGAAGTGTCACCTAGGAAAAAGGTTTTGAGAAAATAAAGGACAATTATCATTCTGTAGAAAAGGAGCAATTGCTTCAGAAAACAAAGTGGTTAGACCATCGTTTGTGTGCACATCAACTTTCGCTGCATCTCATTCCTCCCGTGGGTCTTTCTTCCAGCCCAGGGCTTGATCCCTTTTAGGATATCGGCATTTTCTGAGTAAATGAATCTATTTCCATTGTCCATTATTTTCTGGATCAGACTACCTTAAATGTGTTTAAAATGAAAAATGCCAACTTCAGTCTAAATTAAAATCTCTCTCTTGAATTACTATTTTCTATATACAGACAATGCACTTTGCATTATTTTCTATTGTTATTGAATTTTTACGTACTGAAGCATTGTCTCCCCAGCGATGCCAAGTTCAACGAAGCCAAAGAGTAACAATTGTGCTTCTTTGTTTAGTCCTCATAATACTTGCTCTATGCACATTCAAATAATAAATATTGATGGAATAGATTTACAAGTCCAAATGGCATATTTCCTTCAGTGGAAACCCTAACATTTTGCATTCCATTTTTATGACTATTTGGTCCTTCACATTTCAACTTATTATTCTGGAAAAACAGACTACACTGAAATAAATGAATTTACTAAGGCAGGGAGTTGAGTACATAAACCTAAAACTGTCTCTCTTGCTTTTGGCTAACATACCAAATCTTGTGAGTGTGTAATTAGGGTATATGTCATATGGAAAACAAACACCTCAAGTTCCTTTTGCAAAACAACTTTTTCACTGTGGAAAGAAAATGCATCATCTAATTTCAAAACAGAGAAGTCAAAATCTGTTAGATTGGCACATAACTGCAAAAATGTGTATTGCCTCTTCAGAATGTTCTGTTGTAGAGAGATGACCTGGAAGTGTAGACTCTGAGCTATAAATATTCCCAGCGAATCATGGGGCATCTGCTTTTAATTTGTGCATGGTTGGCTTATACATCAGACAGGAAAACATCCCTGGTTTTTAAGAGGTTTGAACAGATGCCATAGAGTAAGTCCCCATTTCCAAGTGTGTGCTGTCATTTTGGTTTGAGAATTCCTCCTACCAAGACAAAAATGAACACAGTGCTTCAGAGGCTTCCCTTTTAGCTCTGAGCTTTCACACTGAAAGGAAGAGAAAGGGCAGGAAACTTTTGCCTGCTTTTCCACACAGATAGGTTTTTAATCATTCACCCACAATATGCTTGTAATGCTTTTTTTTACACCGAGTATACAGTTTTTATGTATCTATTTAATTTCAGTGTTACTTCAACATTAATTTTGTTATCTCCTTACCCTGTCATTGGTTACCGTTTTAAATCTTTGCTGTTTTGTATTTGTATTGAATTTCACGCAGCACCCATTAAGCTAATGCTTAAGAAAAGAGGTAACTACAGTTAGATCTAAAATCTAGGTGGGGGTTTCCACTTAAATATAAGAAATAAGGGGTCAAATTACACAGTGGTTGACAACACAAATTTGCAGTCTTTCCAAGCCCTTTCATTCCTCAATTATGCCAGGTTTATATCTTCCCACATTTCTTTTACTAGTATGCTGAGTGCCAAAAGACCAAGTTGTTGGGCTATGAGTATTGTCTTTATTTTACTCAAGAGGAAAATGAGCTTTACAAACTGAGCTTGTTCCAGGTCCCAAATCTCATTATGTAAAATTGTTCATGACTGATTCTCTACAGATATCAAAATTTGTTTTTCTGTTGAAAAACATTAACCAATAATTTGGTGTAACAACTTCACAGCATGTAGCATGTGTAAAAAAATGTTCTAAAAAATAACAGTAATTGGTCTTGGAAATAGATAGTGGTGATGGTTGTACCACATTGTGAATACAATTAACGCCATTGAACTGTACACTTAAAAATGGTTAAAATTGGAAATTTTGTGTTATATATGCTACCACAATAAAAAAGCAACCTCCCTAAAAAGGTTTTTTGTTATATTATATATATATTTATATTTTTTTTATTGTATATATTTTACTATAATAAATTTTTTTCAAAAACACTGCAATTGATATTTTCTGACCTAGGTATTCATTGCATGAATTCCACAAAATATTTGGCTTTTCAGGCCTAGATCTTGAATAGTTCTCCCACAATTATGGCCTTTATCAATTCTTCATTTCCAAAGATAGTCTGTTATCCTGAGCTTTTAGATGTTTACTTGTCGATAACTATCTATGGTTAGCATTTACCAAAGATCCATTATGCACTGCATGCTTTTAGATGGGTAGAGAATACAAAAGACACACTATAAATTCAGCTCTCAGAAAGCTTTGTAGTGTGCTTAAGGAAGTGAAATTATCACCCATGGCACAATTATGAGTCAAGTTCCAAATGATGCAAGAACTGAAAACTTCAATAGATGTTCAGAAAAAATAAGTATCAATGTAATGTGGAGCCCTCAAAGACAGTCTTGGGGGAGTTTGGTCTTCATCTGGACCTTAAAGAATGGAGGCATTTAGATGAGTTTTCAGAGGTGGAAGGACATCTGCTTCAAATGTGAAAACAAAGAGCTAGAACTGGGCTTGTTGTATCAGAGAAACCTTAAGAAATAGGTCTGAGGAGATGGGGGCGGTGGGGGGGGTAGCTTGTTCAGGTTTTCGGAAAACTTCTTTCTGATAGCTTTTTGGGGGGTTTTGGGTAGGTGGTTGTTGTTTTTGTTTGTTTGTTTGTTTGTTTTGCATATTTTAGCCAATTGACTCTTGCTGG
Source organism: Cabassous unicinctus (assembly GCA_029593785.1). NCBI lineage: Eukaryota > Metazoa > Chordata > Mammalia > Cingulata > Chlamyphoridae > Cabassous > Cabassous unicinctus. The sequence goes on along the minus strand of JAQZBX010017159.1, from coordinate 6,135 downwards.
GGGGGCCTCCACATTTTTTTCAGTAAGCAAGAAACTGCTCTCAATGACCTCCATAAGGAAGTAAGGTGGCAGGGCATTTAGGTTTCCTGATAGTTACTAGCTGTCTTAGTTTCCCAGGACTACTATAACAAAGTACCACACACTGGGTGGCCTAAAACAACAGAAAGTTATCATCTCACAGTTCTAGACACTAATATAATGTAATTGCCATAAAATGACCTGAGAAGTGATCACAAATCAAAAGCAGATTTGGCATAATAGTTTGGATACCCAGTGCAATTTATTTGCTTACTTAATCGTAGGTTGCCAACCAATATGCAATAACTGGGACAAAGGCACACAACACATTTAAAGGTGGAGGATACCAGAGTCTCTAAAATACATCAGACAGAGGGCCAACATGAGGCAGGTAGGTACTTTTAACAAGAGGTCTCAGAAGCCAGTCTGGTGGAGCGGGTGTAGCTAGTGGTTGAGCGCATACTTAACATGTACGAGGTCCCAGGATGGATCCCCAATACCTCCTAAGAAAACAAAACAAACAAACAAATGATAAAACCAACTCTTATTGGGGAGTGGGTGTAACTCATTGACTGAGCGCCTGTTTCACATGTACGAGGTCCTGGATCCGACCCTCAGTACCTCCTAAAAAAATAAAAAGTTGGTCTGATGTGGTGTCAACCAAAGGTCTGACTGGTCACAGTGTGGCAGTGAGGGCGACAGCAAGCCTCGTAGCACAGCACGGGCATTGGGACCAGGAGTCACAGAGTGACCGGCTGTCAGACTGCTTCCACCTGATGCTCACCAGAGTGGCATCTGCACTGGGTTTTATGCTTCAGAGGCCTGGTGCCTAATGTCCTTATGGAGGGACTGTCCCCCAGGCATCAAGTAAGACCATATCTTATCATTGCACAAGTGTCTGGTTGTCACTTCTTATCCAAAAACATGTTTTTCTCAATTGTTTGCATTCTAATTTGTGGTCAACATGTTTCCATGTTTTGGGAGTTCAAGATCATTAATATCGTTTCAATGCACAACAGCTAGAAGCACAAAATCAAAGTGTCTGCAGGGCCATGGTCCCTCTGAAAATCGTAAGAGAGAATCCTTCCCTGTCTCTTCTGATGCTTGTGGCAGTTCTTGGCGTTCCTTGGCTGGTAGATGCAGCTCTCCAATCCCTGCCTCTATGGTCACATGGCCTTCCCTTCTGTGTTTCTAGATGTCTCTGTATCCAAATTTCCCTCTTCTTACAAGCTGGATTAGGTCCCACATTAATCCAGTATGACCTAATCTTGGTTAATTATATCGGAAGAGACCCTATTCCCAATAAGATCACATTCACAGCTACCAGGGGCTAGGCCTTCAGCATATCTGTTTTGGGAACACAATCCAACCCACAACACTAGTCAATATACATTTTGGAAATGTATTAGTGTCTTGGCTCTTTCATGTATACTGCGTTAAAACTAAATAAAAGATGCCCGTATCTGCATAATTAGTGATGACCACCAGCTTTTATTTCAGGTATGAAGGACAATAGCACAGAATATAGAAGACATGGCTATGAAGTAATGAAAGTGATCCTTTTCGTAAACACAGGAAAATGGATAACTTTACAGCATATCTCAGAGATATTGCAAGTTCAGTTCCAGACCACCGCAATAAAGCAAATATTGCAATAAAGTGAGTCACACGAATTTTTTGGTTTCCTGGTGCTTATGTTTACACTATACTAAGGCAGGTTAGTGTAGGAAATGAGGGAAGGCCGCTGACCAGAACATCGCCATGAGACCCCGCCAGGAGACCCCCTGAGGGAAGGCAGCTGCTTGAGAACACAGCTGTAACTGGTACAGCCTAAAAACCCACCAAGAACCTGGTCACAAGGTCCCATTTGAAACTCCCAGGCTCAAAAGAAGCCCCAGATAACTCCAACCAGAAAGGCCTCCCCATTGGTTCCCTGAAAGCTGACAGATCAAGGTAGAAAGGCAACCAATCAGGACAGCAGATAGCCGAGATCCCTCCTTAACATCGCGAAAGGGGAGGAGGAAAGGCCTAAAAAAGACCAACCCCGGGGCCCCATGTTCAGTCTCTCAGATGCCCACACTCACACCTCAGGTGCATACTATCTCTTTTTTCTCTCGTTTCTCAATAAACTCTTTACTCACTTGCCTACCCTAAGGCGTGTCCTTAAATTCCTTTATGCGATGTAGCCAAGAACTTAGAAACCCAGAGCATTCCAACCAACAATACTAAAGTCCATTAAGTGTACAATAGCACTGTGTCTAAAAAAATATGTACATTCCTTAATTAAAATGTGACATAGAGACACAAAGTGAGCACGTGGTGTCGGAAAAACGGTGCCCATAGGCTTGCTTCATGAGGCAGGGTTGCCACAAACCTTCAATTTATAAAAAAACAAAAACAAAAAAAAAAACAGTATCTGTGAAGCACAATAAAGTGAAGCACCATGAAATGAGGTATACCTGTAAATGGTTTTGTCATCTTTAAAGAAGTCCCTTGAAAGGCTATGTGATTATTCCAATGATGCTTCCATCCTTCAATCTGCTTTTAGAGCTCCTCTCTTTGGATTCCGCCAGGAGCCTGGGGCATAGTCTTTGGAACAACTTCCTCAGGGCAAATCCCCATGGTTGCCTACTGTTCTCTACATCTACATCTGCCGGGCCTTGGATTCTGACACCTCCCTGCCTAAACTGGTGCATCTTCCCTATTTTGTCCCTGCCTCTCTGCCCATCTTTTCTTTTGGTTCAGTCCCTGCCCCAGTACCTGGGAAATGCAGGCTAGTGCAAAGGATGCATGGTCTGAATCCAAGGAAATAAGCTAAATTATGATGGGAGAAGAAGACAACGCAGTGAAGTAAAGAAATTCAGAGTGTTGGAGAACTACAAAAATGTAATCTAGATAACATCAACTGAAAATTACTTTCGAAGTGGGGGTGTAGCTAGGATCCGTGGGAAATGAAAAGAAAATATCAAGCGACAGAGAGAGAGTAGCGCAGACACTAGAACCTGTGGTGGGAGATGTTGGAGTTATAAACTAGACACAATAAAAATGTTTGATAAGGGAGTATTCACGCGTTCTCCTCTCCCCAAAATGCCAAATTGACTCCAAATTTACTTCTAACCACTTCCTGACCTCTGAAGTCTGTCTATCTCTGCCAATTTCTTTTCTAGTCCTTTGGGATGAAGAATCGAAGAGTAGACAAAATACTACAGAACTTGAGAGGCAAGAGGAAGGGAAGGAGGAGGGAAGAAAGGGAGGATTGTAACTGGCAATCTCCCCAGCAAGAGAGGGGGCATTGGAGTTGGCAGATGAGAATCTGGGATGTCAAAGAGCATGGAGTGGGAAAGAATAAGGATAAAGAAATATTCCAGAAGGGCATAAATTATATCCACTTTAATGCTTTTCAAGATAAACAATTAACAAGTTGAATACCTTTTAAAATGTGTTTGTGTGAGAACCATGCTCCTTGAACACAGCATCACTCTGAGACAGGACCACATGTTACAGCTTCAAAAAGATTACATAAGCAGATGCAGCTGCTCCACTGCACCTGAGGGGCCCACATTTGCTTTCTCATGGGGCAGGAAGACAGGTGGCACGGAAGTGGACACTCAATCTATTGCCCAATCTCCAATTGCAGGCTGCTGTCCACCAGCTGGCACAACTCAATCCACAGTTGCCTTGGGTGCTTTGAAGGCTGGAGAAGGCACCAGGGCAGGATTTGGGCTAGAGACTATAGGACCTATGGCACAATCACCCACCTTCTCTTCTTTGGTGAGCTTACCCCAACATCAATAGAGGAAAACACAGAAACACACATGCCTGTTCTTCTAAAACGCTCATCATGCTTATCCCAAACCACCTGTACTTACAGGAGAAAGGAAGAGAATTTATTTGTTGTAACCCAGTAGGCCTGGAGGTGGAGGGCACCTTCAGACTTTGCCCTGCAGCACATTTTTCTAATTATGTTGCTCGGTTGTCACATCATCTATCATGAACAAGAGGTATAACTATGAAGTAATAAGATTATTTTAACTAATACATCAAAATATAGAAGTGAAAGTCAATGTTTTAGTTCTAGACAGTCACCATGGGAAATTTTACATTTAATCCACAGATGCTGGCCTTGATCAAACTGTTTCTGGAAAAACTTTTATAAATAACATTCAGAGCTATTTTATGAGCACACAAGAAAATGTCATTTTATAGTTACACCTCATTAATTATATTTGGTTGCAATGACTTTTGGCCATTTTCAATATCAAATTCATTCCTAGAGGATGAAAACGTACCATCAAGGAATTTATTCAAAGAATGAGAAACAACTTTGAGTGCAGCTGAAAATGGGGAGTTCAAACCTGCCTTCTGAAGCATTATTAGCCTCATTTAAATGAATGCGTGGTCAGGCTTGGGGACTGATTTTAAACAGGAAAATATGAATTTTAGAAGTCTATACTTTTTTGAGGTGTGCGTATATATCTTTCCAGACCTTTTTCTTTTTTAAATACAACTATATGGAGATACAATTCACATACCATAAAATTCACCCTTTAAAAATGTACAATTCTGTAGTTTGGGGTATATGCACTGAGTTGTGCAACCATCACTGCTAGCTACTGTTAGACCATTTTCATCATCTGAAAAAGAAACCCAAACCCATTAGCAATCATTCCTCATTCCGCTTCTCCCCAGCCCCAGGCAACCACTAATCTGCTTTTCATCTCTAGGGATTTGCCCTATCTGTACATTTCTTATAAATGGAATCACACAATATGTGGTCTTTTGTTATCATAAAGTCACAGTCTTCACTGGAGAATTTCGATGCCTGCTTTATTTTTTTCAAGACAAGAAGAAAGAATCTCCTGAATAAGCTTTTATATAGAAATGTAAGCAATATATTGTTTTGTAACTACACAGAAATTATGATTCCTAGATGTCCATGACATTTGAAAATAGTTATGAAATAATCAATGGAAAATATTTAATTAAGAAGTTTTCATTCTAAAGAAAAAATTATGATGAAGAATTTTATTCAGTGTCAAATCATGTTACTGGCAGAATGTAAACAGCTTTCCTATTTGCCAAGTTGAAATATATTGCTGTAACATGCTGCTCCTTAAATATGACAAAGATCCTACTGACACACACGAGATTTGTTTGTAATTATTTTTCCATAATATTCCCCTATTAATGACATTTACTGGATAGTTGGCCAAGAGAAAGAATAGAGATGGGAATTCAATGTTCAGAAAATAAAAAGACATCATGAATGCCAATATTCTAATGGAGAAATCATACTACAGGCATACAACCCCATTCTGAGTAAATAAAAGTTTCTTAATGTATAAAAAATTGGAAAAAAATTTCCAGTATGACTCCATGCTATTTTTTAAAGAAATCAAATTTGAAATGCTGCTCTTATAGTATGATAAAATGATAAGGACATTTGAAATAAAGAATAGGACCAGATTTGATTCTTCTCTTCCTCTCTTCTCCTTTCTCCCCTTCCCCCTCCCACAATCACTGAATGCCTACTGTATGCATTGCACTGGGATACAGCCACGAACAAGCCAGATGTGGTCCTTCACCTCTTGGCACCTAAGGATAGAAATTAAATAACAAATTGCAAGTTTGAGGAGTATAAGAAGTAGAAGTACAGGGAAATCTATTTTTCATACAAAGGACCATAAGTAATCTTAGATTAAGTGATTATTAAGATTGTCAAACTCTACACCTCATCTAAAAAAGATCTCATGGCTTCTTCTGAGATGGAGTGTAATGACTGCCAGTCACAGAAAATTTTTCATAGGTATTGTCCAGTAATGAAAGGCACAAGCATGACTGTTAGTTTTGTACAACAATTTCCATTATTTTTAAATCATTATTCACTTAACAGCCAAACTGATCCTTTTCAGTCCAAATTAGAAAAACATTTTGAAATTTTTCAAGTCAAGAAAGATTGGTAGGGAAGCGGGAGTGGCTCAGTCGATAGAGCCCCCGTTTACCATATGGGAGGCCCCGGGTTCGCTTCCCAGGGCCTCCTTGTGAGGGCAGGCCGGCCCGCGCAGCCTAGTGGGCTGATGCAGCAGGACCTCACAGCAAGGGGGAGATAAGCAGACA
>JAQZBX010017158.1:0-35826 GCA_029593785.1 Cabassous unicinctus | reverse complement strand
ATGTAAAAAAAAAAAAAAAAGATATCGCCTTGGGCCAAGAGAGGAACCCCACCCATGTATACAGAAAGGGTGAGTTTGCTCTGGCAGTTTAAGAGGGTGGATGTTCCCACTCAATGTTTGGGGAGAGTTTTGCTACTCCAGGGTACAGAGTGGAGCACATTCCTCAAGGATTAGGGAGGTTGAGGTTGATGCCCCACAGGTCTGAGAGGGGCAGGCCTGTTCCCCATGAATTAGGGAAGGCCAGGTGGTCAACCTGTTACTCTGAGAGGGTTGAGCCTGTATGCCAAAGGTTAGGGAGTATGTTGTCTTAACTTCACTGTACTAGGGGGGGCTAAGACTCTAACCCAAAGATTGGGTAAGGTGTGGCAATCACCCCAATGCTCTTGGAGGGTGAGGTCTAGAGCTTGGTCGATACCCAGATGCTTGATGAAGGTGGAACCAAGAAAATGGCCATTGGGCAAGCCTTTAGAAAGGGTGGGTCCCCATGTGGCCCCGAGGAGAAGAAACCATCATCTTAAGAATTACTCTCAGACTTTGAAATTGAATGGAGGATGCTCTGCAGGTTTACTGAACTGTAGAGGACCCGTGACTCATGTTTCCCTTCCAGATTCTCCTTATAGTAATGAAACTGTTTATCCTTTGTCTGTCCATTTGTGTATTGGAAGCAGATAAATAATTTTGTAAGTTTCAGAGGTCTACAGCAGACAGGACTTTGCCCCAAGATGAACTGTATTTCTTTAAACTGATTATGATATGATTTTGTACTTAGTATTGTTACTGAAATAAGGTTTTTTGAATATTGTAATGTCTTTTTGGAATTCAGAGGGTGGAGTGTAGCAGTTTGGCATTATTTATGAATTCTAAAAATAGAGGGAAGCAGATGTGGCTCAAGTGATTGAGCTTCTGTCTACCATATGAGAGGCCCAGGGTTCGATTCCTGGGGCCTCCTGGTGAAAAGCAAGCTGGCCTGTGCAGCAAGCTGGCCCAAGCAGAGAGCTGGCCCACATGGAGTGCTGGCACACATGGAGTGCTGGCCTGCGCAGAGAGCTGGCCTGCGCAGAAAGCTGGCACAGCAAGATGACACAACAAAAGGAGACACAGAAGAGAGACAATAGGATACGCAGCAGATCAGGGAACTGAGATGGCACAAGAGTTTCATCACCTCTCTCCACTCCAGAAGGTCCCAGGATTGGTTCCCAGTGCCACCTAAAGAGAAGACAAGCAGACACAGAAGAACACACAGCGAATGGACAGAGAGCAGACAGCAAGCGCAAAACAGCAAGGAGGGGAGGAGGAGAAATAAATAAATAAATCTTTAAAAAAAAAAAGTCTATTAAAAAAAGATACTGGATTATGCTTGTAAACTGCTCTGTTCCTCTGGGCATGATTAAATTATGATTAGGGTTTTGATTGGGCCACATCAATAGGGTATAGAGTCCCTGCCCCTTGGTGCATGGGGGCTCACAGATAAAAGACATGGCAAAGGACAGAGTTTGAGTTTTGATGCTCAGTTTTTGAGCTGGAGCCCCAGGAAGTAAGCACACAGAGGAGCTTGGATATGAGGAAGGAGAGAAGGCCCTGGGAAAAGAGAGGAGCCTTTCACCTGATAGTCTACAGCTGGCCTTGTGAAGAAAAAGCACAGCAGCTGAGCCTGGAGATAAATGGAGCCCCGGGAAGAGAGGAATCAAAGAAGCCTGAACTCTAGGCAGACATTGGCAGGCATCTTGCTCCTACACATGGCAATAGACTTTGGTAAGGGAAGTAACTTTTGCTTTATGTCCTGGTAACTGTAAGCTTCTACCCCAAATAAATACCCTTTATAAAAACCAACTGATTTCTGGTATTTTGCATCAGCACCCCTTTGGCTGACTAATACACTGCCTCTATTTCCTGCTGCTCCTAAATATGCCTAAATTCTTATATTTTAAAAATGTTTTATCTGATAATATTCAACGCTAATAATTGTTACCATATAATTTCCTAAAACCACATAAAGATATGGCTGTATTTATTGGAAGTACCTTTCTCTGAATTTCAATTAAATTGTACCAGAAGAGACAGCATGTCATGGGTGGAACTTTGAAGTTTCGATTCAAATCCTAGATCTGTAACTTCCCAGCAGTGTGACATTAAGTAAAGTATTTCTTTTTCTAACTTTGATTTTTTTCATTTGTAAAATGAGAAAGGGCTATTTTAAAGACCACATGAAATAATATAAATGGAGATGCTTGTGCAAATGTAGGCTGTTATTAATAGATGGAGAGTTATTATGTCAGGTCAGAGGATTGGCATGAGTACAGCCATGAAATATGAGCACAAAAGGTATGTTTGAGAAAAAGAATATAATCTGTATCAGCCAGAGGCTTGGGATTTGGTGCAGTATAGTACTAAAAAAGGGAGCTTGGGCTGCATGGTGGAGTATCATTACTACCAAAGGGAGGAGTTTGTACTGAACTTAATAAGCAACCTGTCCCATTGTAGATTATAACTCTTCACTGCTTGGTACCAGAGCAAGAGCTGACATTCCTGGGGAACTCTATAGCATCTGGCAGTATCTATGAAGACTTTATAAACAGTAGCACATCATGTGCTGTCACTTTCATAACTGATTCAGAAGCAGTTTAAACATTTATGACATTTCCAAATATGCCTGGCTTGAGACTGGGTTCCAGAAAGCTGTTTAGTAGATGCAGTAACATTTCTAGAAGAAAGACTAGAAAAAGAAAAAAAAAAAATTAGGCCCTGATTAGAAATATCTTGGAATTTTCCTGCCTATGAAATATAGGTCTCTATCCTGTAGGAGGCAGGAGGTACTAGTCAAAACAACAAGAGGAATGCCTTGAGGACCTAAGAATGTGGCTTGGTGAAGCTGCACTACTGTAGCACAGGACCCTGAGGTGAAGTTCAGTGATAAACTTGAAAAGGCAATTGTGAATCAGGAGTCTCTGAGAGAGGATTCCTAGTGGCCTGTCAGTGCTCTGGTCTTAGACTTAGCTAGAGGATCCTGATAAGAAGACCACTTGAAAAAAATGTACAGTTCAGAAGGGAAGTACAGTTCTGAGAGGTCTACTCAAGGAGACAGGGAGGCACCCAAGGTTTTATAAACAACCTGGAGGTGGAAGACGTGGTTCTGATGCCCAGTCTTAGGAGCAATTAGCAAGTCACTTCACCTCTCTGAGACCTAGTTTCATCATCTGTAAAATGAGAATAAAACTTATAGCCTTATTCATTAAGGTTGTTATAAGAAGAAAATACTACATCTTAAATGAATTTCATGTATTTTAAGGTATTATACAAAATAAAATAATCAGAACATAAGTTGTAGACAAGGGGATTCAAAAAAATATGCTATTAAACATAGGAAATGATTGATTTTGTTTTAAATTTTTAATAATAGTAAATATGCATTTGTGAACTTGGAGTACATGCTTTTCTAGCTATAAGCTACCGAAATTTTATCTTTTATTTTTTTTAGTTTAATGTCTTTTTAAAATTTTTTAATACATGTAATTTTTTTTAAAAAACATACTTTAGATTACATAAATGTTATATAAAAAATGTATGGGAGTCCCATGTGTCCCACGCCCTTATCCCTCCCACCCTTTCCCACATTCTATCTTAAACACCCATAGTTTCTTTCTAATAAATGAAAAGAAAATTCCCAATTGAAAAGTAAGATGAAAATCTCAAATAGACATAATTTAATGATTAAAAAAAAAAAGAGAATCATGAATTGACAATATTACACTAATGTTCAGGATGACCCAAACACAGGTTTAATGCCCAATGTATAGTTCTTGCACAAAATGTGGTTTAGAATTTGGGACTTTCTTCCTTATGGAAGAAGGGAAGAGATGGAGTTCAGAGCAATTAAAATGAGTTTACTAAAGACCTGTCCTTTTCATGGACATATTTTGCTGTACTTCCTCCACTGTGAGATGAGTTTCTAAGACCATAATATTTTCCATCTAGAAACTGAATTTCTGGAAGTGGAACCTCTGGGACAAAGAGTAGTAGACATTTTTAAAGGTTTTGACATTCATAGTTCAAACTGCCCTCTAGAAAGCTGTTACTATTTTAAATCCTCGTTAGTAGTCCTAGAGAACATCTATTTCCTCACTTTCTTGCCAATGTGGGATATTAAGAGCTTTCTTCAAATTAAAAAAAAAAAAAAACTACAAGAGTAGAAACATTTTCTTACTATTGTGTTTTATATTTCTTTGAAAATAGAGAAATGGAATTTTTTTTGTCCTGTGCCTTTTGCTTACTATTGTGAATGAAATTACTTGATCCTTGGTCATTCACATTTTTCACTTATAAAATATTTACAAATCATTCTCCAAAAAGTTTATGCCATTCCTCTCCTCCTTTCAAATAGCATGAAAATGCCTGTTTTCATGCCTCCTGAGTATTATATTTTTCAAACTTCACTGAAAATCTTACAAAAAGGGTTTTACTTTCTTTCATCAGTGGGTATTTGAATAAAATTTGTATCAACCTCTTAAAATAACAACTTATAAGAAAAAAGGGACAGAATTATACCATCTGTGGAATGAATTAATACCCTGATGCAGGTGGGGTAAAGGTAAAGATAGGTTGAAAGCTCAAAGTGGATTTAAAAGTCAGAATTTCTCTAACTCAAGACAGACTATCTAGTAAGCACAAGAAGCAGAATTAGGAAAATACCAAAGAGCAGAATTAGGAAATGAAAAACAACAACAACAAAATGCTAACCATATAAAACTCAGTCCATGTGCCCAAATGACCAATAAAAGATACAATATTCCAATACTCTTTTCCAGGATCTTTCCTCCTTTCATGATCTGGGCCATGCCATTTACCATTTAGCACGTAACTCTTCATATCATTTCCATCTTGTGGCCTTTCTTCTGTTCTTTGGACTTAGCATGGGTACTTGGATTCTTTGATCTTGAACCTTGTTACATACTGAGGACTTCGGCTCATAATCACCCTTTCAATTCATTCTGCTCTTGGATCCCTTGGGTCTCAGTCTCTTAGGGTTATATACTTTGCCCTTACTTCAGACCAGAGTTAGTGTGCACACTTAGGTGCTGCAAGGGAATATTTGGTTAGAGGTAATGATGGTAATGATATGGGCCTTGCTGATGGAAAATATTACCAGGGCCTCACATCTTTTCTTTTCAGTAGTATTCCTACATAATAGCTAGCAATGACTCTTAATATTAATAATTAAATTTCATAACCCCAAAGCATGACCATACATCTTTATTACATGCTATTCTGAATGCCCGCAAAAGCCTTCCACCACACATTTTCTCAACCCATTCCTTCAAGATGTCATCTCCTTTATGAAGCCTTTCTTGATTTGTTCAGGCCGAATTAGTTGTTCAGTTCTTTGCCGTTTTGCAGTTGTGGGAAGCAATTAACAGCGTGAACCATGTCGTTTTGTAATGTTTCAAATTAAATGTGCGTTCCCACACCCATACTGTGCATTCCCTCTGCTTCCTCAAACCTAGCAAGCTGCCCTGAATACAGTAAGAACTAAGTAAAACTATTCTATAGAATAGATGAATTAATTGAAGTCTAATAGAGAAAGAAGGCTGCCCAAACGTCACCCAGCTATTAAAGCTGGGGCTCAAGTCCAAATATTCCAAAACTAGGCATGGAATTTTTTCCCTTCAAAATTTCTACTTCAAATCAAAAAGGGATAATAGAGCTTCTAAACAGTATAATCATAGAGAACTAGTGGTCAAAAACTTAGACATATAGCAGCAGTGCTCACGAAAAGTGTTCTGGATTTCTAGCCACAAAGCAAAGATTTTCAAGGGTAACATTTTATTTGCTTTAATATATAAGTAGAAATATTTTATTCTCCTTGAGCTTGTGTTGAGGATGGTGTGATTATAAAACTCAGGGTTTGTGGCTTCAACGAAGTTTCAGGCTGGTGAAAAGTTTCACAGATTAGGAATTGTTTTCTTTTTAAGTTTTGCAAGAGTGTTAGGCATTTGTGATCATTTTCGAGTTGTATAGTGTTTTATATTCATTTTAACTGGAAATTTCTTAGGGCAGCTGTGCAAAGTGAATTAATATGTTTCTTCTACTTCACAAATTATAAATCAAAATACAGAGGGATTGGGTTTCTCATATAAGGTTATATAGCAACTCGGGGCAGAGTCTTTGGTTTTCAGATCTTTCCCTTGGCTCATTGAACTGGAAAATAAGCCATCTTATTGCTAAGCATCTCCCTTCAAAATAGAGTGCTCAGATGAACCATGTGCTACACAATGGAGTGTATTTATGCAGAAATATACATGGAGCTCTCAGAGCAAGCAGAGTGGTAGTTTCACAGTGTGTTTTTGAGGCGCAACAGTCCTACAGCTTTAAAAAAAATTCCCATCTTGGGTTTAAAGTAAGTCACTTAATCATAGCTCTCTCAACTACTGCTGACCACTCTCTGCCTGCCACCTCTTCCTATTGAAACTCTTGAATTCCCCATCACAGTGAACCCCATTTCCACCCTTTGGTCCCAAACTGAACTTGGGTACTACCATCTTCACTTGTTTTCCCTTTTACATAGCCTTAGGCTTCTAATTATTTAACTTCTCAAATCCATCCATTCTTTCTCCCCCACTCCCACAGAGACTTAGTTCAGGTCATCATAGTCCTATTTGGCCTCCCTTCCTCCAGTCTTGCCCCATTCCAATCACTTAGCCACAGTTTCATCACAGTGCTCTTCTAAAACAGAAATTAGAGAACGGTCATTTCCCTGTTCTAAACCCTTTAGTTCTTGTTGGCTGCCACCATCCCCATCTCTCTCTCTTTTTCTAGCACACCGTCCAAACACCTTAATATGACTTATGAGACCTCACGATTTGATCCTGTTACCCTTATCTCTCCTCTCTCCTTTTGTACTCTATGTTCCATCTAGACTCAACTTCTCAGAGTCCCATGTGTGAACCTTGCTGCTGTTCACACCCTATTCTCTGGCCTTTGAAAATGTGATGTCCTCTGCTTGGAGTGTTCTTTTACCCATTCTCCACACCATTCCTTCTTCCTGTCCCCTTTGCCTGGATAACTTTCTTGCACTTCTGGCCTCAACATACCACTTCCTTCAGGGAGCCTCCTTGAGCCCTCTAAACTGAGTTAGGCCCATGTGCTAGGCTGGTTAACGGCTGATATTTACTCCTACTCAACACAATTGGCATGTTTTGAAATTGCTCATTTAATTTTCTGTTTCTTCCATTTTACTGTCAGTAATTTGAGTACAAGGATAGTAACTTTTCATTATTTGTATAACTCCACAATACTTAACATGATGTCTATACATAGTAGGCTCTCAGTAAATACTAATTGAATGAATATATGATTTAATTAGTGGACAAAGGATAGATATCATGGTGAACCCTGAAATGTAAAGTTGTCTATCTAAGAGGATTAACATATTAGCACCCCCAACCCCCTACTTAACCCATATCAATGTCAAAGTAAGGGATTATTATCATATTATGTAATCTTACCAAGCATTTATTTTTGCTGTTTTTCACTGGGAGTAGTGCTAAAGACCAAAGTGAAGCTGTGATAAGTAAATTTAAAATGTACTTGGCACTCACCTCAATTTTGCCAATGCTCAGGCTTCATACTGGAATTGTCTTCAGATTTTATCTGAAATCCCTGGCCAAAGTACTTTGGCACTGGTTAAATAAGTATATTTTTATTTAAATGAAAAATGAGTCAGACTTTCCCAAGAATCTATAAATTAGTTCCAGGTAATGGTTTAGGATGTGCTTCTCTTTAGCACACATAAGAATTCTGGAAACATCTGGAGATTACCCAGTCCCCACCTTCAAAGACACTTAGGTCAAGGCTCAAGAATGTGCATTTCTAACAAGTTCTCAGGTGAAGCAATACTGCCAATTCACAGACCATACTTGGAATAGCACTGGTTTAGGCAATAATCAACAGTTATTTACTGAGAGCTTGCAGTGTGAAAGACACTGCAAGTTGGGAAAGATCCTGCCAAAACATTATTCAATCAATTTCACAGATACTTATCAAGTGCCTACTTTGCCACCAAGTACTGGCTTACATACTGGGAGATACAGCAATAAATGAAAAAACATCTCTGCCCCGCCAAGGGCTCCTGGCCTAGGAGCAGAAACTAACACTGGCCATGGAAATTGTGGTAGAAACTACAGTTTTTGAGACAAGTAACTCTGCTACACTGCAGCATAGCCTAATGCATGTGGTAAGCAAAAATAAGGAAGGATGTTTCAAACCAAATCATGAAGGGCATTATTGTGATTTGGAATTGCATGTATGCCAGAAAATCATATTAAAGCTAACTCACTCCTGTAGGTATAAACCTAATGTAAGTAGGACCTTTTTAATAGGTACTTCAATTAATGTATGGCCCAGCATGGGTCTTAATCTTCTTACTAGAGTCCTTTATACATGGGGTGAATACAGAGGGGGACAAAAGAGAGAGAGAGAAACCTACATAAGCAAAAAGCTGAAAGCAACGAAAGCTGGAAGAGAAGGGAAAGATGAGCAGATGCCACCATGTGCCTTGCCATGTGGCAGAGAAGCCCAGTATCACCAGCAGCCAGTCTTCAGGAAGAAAGCATCATCTTGATGAGGCTTTGATTTAGACATTTCTCTCAGCCTAAAACTGTAAGTTTTTTAGCCAATAAATTCCCACTGTTAAAAGCCAACCCATTTTATGGTATTTGCCCTTTGCAGCTTAACAAACTAAAACAGATTTTGGTACCAGAATAGCAGGGTTCTGCTTTTGAAAATACCAAAAATGTGAAAATAGTTTCATAGCTGAGTAATGGGTAGAGCCTGGAAGAATTATGAGGTGCTTGATTAATAAAAAAAAATAAACCTAGATTGATTTGAAGAGACTGTTGGTAGAAATATGGATGCTAAAAGTACTTCTGATGAGGCCTTAAACAGAAATGATGAATGTGAAGAAAGGTGACCCTGTTTTAAAGTGGCAGAGAATTTGGCAAAATTGAGCCCTAATATCAAATGGAAGGCAGAATTTGAAACTGACAAGCTTGGATATCTAGCTGAGGAGATTTCCAAACTAAATTTGTAAAGTGTTGCCTGATCTCTCCCTGCAGCTTACAGTAAAATATGAGAGGAAAGGTATAAGCTGAGAACTGAACTCCCAAGCACAAAGAAACCAGAAATTGATGGTTTAGAAATTTTGGAGCTTCCAGAAAGTGAGTTCCTAGGAAATAGTGTTCTGTGTGAAGATTTAACTGAAGGGAGAGACCAGCCGACACCACCATGTGCTTTGCCACGTGGCAGAGGAGCTGAGGATCGCCAGCAGCCAGTCTTGAGGAATAAAACATCACCTTGAGGATGCCTTGATTTGGACGTTTTTCTCAGCCTCACACTGTCAGTTTGTAAGATAACGAATTCCTATTGTTAAAGCTGACCCATTTTATGGTATCTGCTTTGAGCAACTTAGCAAACTAAAACATGCATTGAATATCATATTAAGTAATTTGTATTTGCTTTTATTTACTGTAGGGAAACAAGGGTTTTGAAAGGGGGGATGATATTAGCAGAATATTTTCCTGGGACTTTAATAGTAATTTTTTATAGCAATTTGCTAAGTTTTATGAATGAATTGAGAATGGAAACCAGGAGACTGGTGAGTAAGTGACTGCTATTTTCCAGAAAGAAGTAATAAGAATATAAAGTAGAATGTGGCAATGAAGATGTCACAATTTTGGTACAAATATATAGTCTCCACTAGGGACAGCAACAGAACTCTTGGGGCTTTCTTACTCCTAATGTAATATTTGAGGGCCTATGAAGGCCTTATAAATCAATATTTTGGCTGTTTCTTCATTTTGGAATAAAGGATAGGAATCAAGCCTGTTTTATTTATCAATGTATTCCTGCCCATAAGGTGAGATATTGAGATATATATATATAGTCAAGCTGGATATATATATATATATATATATGGATTGTTAAGCTGGAAAATGTCATAAAAATCATATAATTATTTTTTTTTGATAAACAGAGAAACAGGCCTCAAAAGAGGAATTGACTAAAATCGTTCATGTGGTTACTGGTAAAACTAGGACTAGAACCCATGCGTCTTGACTTCCAGTCAAGTGCTTTTTTTTTTTTAAAGATTTATTTTATGTCTTTATTTCTCCCCACCCCCTCTTTGTTTGAATTTATTGTTTCTCTTCTTCTTCCATGTTTCTTTAGGAGGCACTGGGAACCAAACCCAGGACCTCCAGAGGGAGGCGCCTAATCACTTGAGCCACCTCTGCCCTCTGCTTCGTTGTGTCTCTCATTGCGTTTTTCTTGTGTCTCCTGTTGAATCAGCTTGCTGCACCTGTCCATCATGCCAGCTCGCTGTCTTCTTTAGGAGGCACTGGAACTGAACCAGGGACCTCCCATGTGGTAGGCAGGAGCTCAATCACTTGAGCCACATCTGCTTCCTTCAAGTGCTTTTTAATATGAAATCAAGCTCTGTTGTCAGGTTTCTGTTAAAACTGATATTGTGTCTGAAGTAATGAGCTACTTTGCCATGATCTCACTGTTTTCTCTTTGTCTGGCACATGCCGTGGTCTGGCAGACAGCAACCATTTAAGTCATCTTCTTCCAGCCAATGGCATCCTTGATTAAGATTACAATAAGATGTGTTTTTCTCTAGTCTGTATTCCAGTAAAAGTGGTTTGCTTTATCCTAGCCTGTATTCCACTACAAGTTGGTTGCAACTTAATTCCACAAGCCCTTCAAATGGGGAAAATTAAGCAGTTTAACAAGCAGTATCTGCTGGGAGAAATTTAAATCCTCAAATCACACCTTCAGTTAAATAAATGTATTGCACAGAAAATACACCAGGTTCTCTTGGCCAAGTCTTGTAAAATTTCTCTGCTGTCAATGTTCCTGTCATGTTCCCAATAAAGCTCCTCAATATATGCATTGTCTTGGCCTCAGAATGTATGTTCTGGAGAAAATAAGGAGGACGGGAGTAACAGTACTAGAACTCACGAAGGGAAATTGGCCAGGTTTCGAGCACTTGCACTTCTCCATCTGTGCAATGCCTTGGTTCTATATATGCTTTACAGTATTATAGAGCTTCTTGTGCCTAAGACAGGAAAGAACATTGGGATATACATCTAAAGTTGTAGATGTTAGATATTACTCACATTAGGTTAACTGTATTCTTTATTGTTTGAAGTCCAGTGTATTGAAAACTATTGTTTTGCATATTTTATCTGGATTCTTAGTTCTTTATGTGGTGAGGAGGAGAGGGAGAGAGGGAATATCCAGTGCCTTTAGCTCCATTGGCTAGAAGCAGAAGCCTTATTTGATATATCAAATTACTATATTCCTATGCATATATATTTCTATCTCCGTCTCCTGAAAAGACCTAGAAACAATGATGAAAGAATCTATTTCAATGAGTACCTCTAGTGCACAGATTGTGATCTTCTGATATCTTTTTTACTAAATGGAAACAGAGCTTTTTGGATAAATGGCTGATTCCAGAACTTGGGCAGAAAGAGCCACAATGAACCCAAGACATCTTGCCTCATAAGATAGCAAAAAGGCTATGAAAAAGACTCAGGGGCATAGTTGAGAGGTTCCTGCTAGCAAAGAAGGGAAAAATCTGAGAGTAAATAAAGATAAGGAGCGCAGAACAACAAAAATGTTTAAAGCTATGCATTAATAATCATCATAAAAACTAATTCATTACCCTTGCAGAATGCTAAAGTACCCACTTATTATTTAGAAATGTGATAGTAAAAGGAAAGAATAAAGTGCTCTGCTGCATAACCAAAGCTGAAGGGGGTGGGGGGCTCTCTTATGGAATTATTTGTCCTAATAAATGAAGATCTGATAGAATATCACAATTTTGTTCTCTCTAATGAAGTAATAGGTCTAGGCATTGATCATTAACAACTGCTAACATCACAAAAGAGAGATAATGAGACATTATTTGTATTCTGATAGAAAAAATCTTGAGAAGTCTTGCCAAAAATATCCAAATCTAAACAAGCCTGTGGGTCTGACTAACAAATTATAGGAAACAGCAATGTCAGAAGAACATTTCAAAATATGCCAAAGTGATGCAATCAGCAAAATTCATATTGTGGGAAATTCTACAGGATCAACAATACCATTTATTCAACAAAAAAATTGTAAGAAAACAAAGATGGAGTGGGAATCTATAATCTTAACAAGACTTAACGGGCATATTCATTTTTTTCAAAGGGCAAAATCTACAGTTTTTAGGGATGCACACTTTTTTTATAAAACCAGAAATAAGAGCAAGGAAGTAATTATGATTAAAATCAGGATAGAAATTATTTTTAGAGGGGAGGGAGGAGGGAGAAGGAATGTGGAGGGTTTCTGAGATGGCTGCCAAAGTTCTATTTCTGACTGCAGGAGTGATCACACTTCACTAATCCACACATTTCTTTCATGAATTTTTTTTGTATCTATTAGTTTTTTTGTTGCTTTTTTCTTTCTTTCTTTCTTTTTTTTTTTTAGGTACCAGTGTCGAGGATGAACCCAGGACCTTGCATGTGGGAAAACTGCACTTAACCACTGAGCCACATCGGCTACCCTGAGTTGGCTCCCTCATTTGTTTTGATTGTTGTTTGTTTTGCTTGTTTTTTTCATTTTAGTTTTTAGGAGGCACCGGGAAACAAACCCGGGACCTTTCCATTTGGGAAGTAGGTGCTTAAAGGCTTAAGCCACATCTGCTCCCTCCAGTAGTATTTTAAAATAAAAGTAGTTTAGAAAAAAATACAAATTAATGAAAATAAAGTGAGGTATGAAAGTGAATAATTATTAGAATAAGAAAATAAATCATTACCAGCTTCAAATTTAAACTAGCTGACAAATGCCACAAATGTCACAAAAATCCAGAAAAATCACTTAATTTTTTTTTGTAATTTAACTGTGACACACCTCTATAAAATCCAATTTTTTCTACACATTTGGCTACATAAAATTTGATCTCTCATTATAAGACAATAATTTCATAATATCTTTTTCTATAAACAATAGGAAACAAATTCAATCTTTGCTCCAGTATGATTGACCAAAGTTTGTTTTTCATTATTGAGTTTCAAAAAGTTTCTTTACAAGTTTATAACTTGGTATTAGAAATGCCATACACAAGAGCAATTCAAGTGCTTCTGAAAATTGCCCAAGATGTTGTATTGAATTACATAGTTGTATAATCAAATAATTACTATACTATAGACACTGACTTATTGATGGAAACATGAAGGAGATTTGTCATCAGAACACTTTTTTCTTCAGGCCATTTCACTGTGTCAGAGGCAATTTTGCATGTTGTTTCATCTGGGAGCTGATCTGGAAGTTAATATATGTAAACTGAATTTTTTTTCTCTGCAAGCCAGTAACCATCTGATTGACCATTTTAAGCATATTCAACCAAATCATTGAATAATACTGCAATCAGTATATCAAATACTCCATTTTACATATAAACCCAAATATTTTTTCAACAAGATAAACCTCATCTTAAATGAAAGAAAAGAAATTGATATAAGGAGAGAAATTAGAGTAAGGGCGTCTAGTGAATTACTTCCTGCATCCCTCAGCAAGCTTGTCCTCTTGACAAACTAGTGATAGTCATGTCACTGAGGTTGCTGACTTTATTTTCCAGAGTGTAGATAAAGCAAACTAGCTTGTTGCTATGTGCTTTATAATTTGGACTCTGTTACAGTACCTTAGTGTGTGTCCCTCTTGTTATAACTCCCAATGCTCAGCAAACTTGTTTTTCATATTTTTATTTCCTTGTATATTCTTACTACATATTTTTGGAATTCAAAAGGATGACATATTTAGACCTATTCCAGAGCCAATGATGATACTTACTTTAGATGATTACAGTATTCTAAATAAAGTGACATTATTTTGAATTCAAATACATTTCTATGCTGATAATTAAAAAAACAGACAAGCAGGTCAGGTAGATATGCTAAGACCTGATCCCATATGTTGGGATATAAACATTACGAATATTCACTCATAGAAGTGCTCGCTATTGTAGTATTGCTACAGATTTGTGCCATCTAGCACAGATATTCTGATATTTTCTTTTGCATAGCTCTTAAACCATTTTTGTAAAGTATGGTGTTTATAATTACATATCCCACAATACCAAGTATATCTCTGTCAAGATGATTTCCATTTTTTTTTCTATCTGGTTGCATCGTCTTTTTGGTGCATTGCTTCGGTGCAGCCGGGGCCTAAGCGTCTCCTCACCTCACAGGTCTGGGATGCCTTTTTACTTTTTCTTTTTCTTTTTCTTTTTTTTACCAGGAGGTCCTGGTGATGGAACCCGGGTCCTCCATATGGTAAATGGGAGCTCAATTTCTTGAGCCACAGCCACTTCCCAAGATGATTTCCTTTTGATCACTTGTTGGTGAGACCATAAATGTCTGTTTATAAATTTCATAGCTGACATCTAGAAGAATTTCCAGCAGACAATATTCTGGATCAATCCATTTCAAGCTTTGCATTCTTTTCCACTACCCTATATTTCCTGTTCTGGGTGTGATACAGTAGCAGTGTATGACCTATGGCTCTGCTAGCTTTGTCTTTCATTACTGCTTGAGTGGACATAGTGGCAATAGGAATAGTCTTGAAAATCATTCCTGTACTGGAAAGGTTAGCATTAATTTACTTAAAAAAAAAAAAAGAGATTTTAATTTGGAAATAACTTCAAATTTATAGAAAAATATGAAAAACTAAGATGGTAAAAGAACATCTATATACCCTTTAACCAAATTCATCTATTGCTAATATTTTACCCCATTTGCCCTCTCTTTTCCTTCAGTTATTTATTATTATATGAATTTATGAACTACTATTTTTTTCCTAATTAAACATCACCGTGTTTAATTACTTTGGTCATTAAATTTTTCCATATTTGGCCACTGGATGTCCCTTTAATCAGGTTTCTGTGTCCTTGTAACATGCTTCTATCATTTTTTTAGCACTTTCATTTCTAGACTAACAAGAGGTTTGTTAAACTCACCTTGTGTCTACACTGTTCTAAACCTAGACTTTGCCCTGATTCCATTCTAATGAATGTCATTAGAGACCAAAGTGGTTTGCTAGTATGCTCATTGCTACATTACTACTGTTTTGTAGCACATACATATTCTTAACATAAGTATTTGCAAGCTCCATAAATATATTGCACTGAATCCAAACTAAATGTATCTTCAACTCAACTTCCCTGTGGCCACTCCGAAGCAACCCTTCACTAATGGAAGCAGAAAAAAGGGTAAATTGGAGTGAAAAGAAAATTCTGCAAACTTTGTGAAAACAAAAGACCATAAGATTCAATGCAAGTTCTCCCTCCAGGCCTTAGAAGGGGTCTGTAGAAACTTTATATTCATTAGCTCAATGGTAAATCTGTCTGCTGAAAATTTTACTTGATTCTGTAAGCTCTTTACTATATAAGGGGTTGTCAATAACAATAAGCACCAGCAAAATTAATAAAATAAATTAATCAACTGAAAGTTGTGAAAGTTTTTCACTCCATATGTGTGGATTACTTTAATTTCTTCATCAACTTTTCACTGTCCACCACATTGATTTTCCCAATGAGTCATTTTTCATTTTAGCTTCTTATTGACTATTACATGGTCAAAATTACTGAGAGAAGATAGATGACTTGAAATTATTCTGCATCAACTCCCCCTATGTAAAATATATCCTTTTATGACATTTGTACTGACAGGAGCACAGGCTTTAGGACCAAATAGGCCTTTGAATAATTGTCAAATAACTACAGCTAATTAGAGATAAGTGGTTCAAGACCTAGGGTATCTGACTAAGATGGCCATCTATTTGCCCTCTATGATCCTCAAGGTGATAAGTATTACTATTGTTATGGAACTGGGAGAGAATCCATTCTATTTAACAGAAAAGTATTGGCTGTTGTACTGGAGGAGTTTCTGGTCTGACTAAGAATGAGTCAGGTTTATCTTTACTGCCCTGGAATTTTGTGCAGGTTTTTAAAATTAACACGTTGCTAAACATGATGGTAAGGTTCTATCATTCTCTTACTAAAGAAGTATGAATTGGGTATGTTATATATAAAATAAGCCTGTTTAATAGCTTGGGCACTTTGAAATCATTTATAGAATTTCTTCCTACTTGTAATTACAAAATAATTTGGAAAAATCCTACCTATAAATTAATATTTGGATCATTAATATATCATCCCATTTGTACTGGGTTGAATAGTGGAAAAAAATTTTTGTCATCCAGAACTTCTGAATGTAACATTACTTGGAATTAGGAACTTTGAAGCAGTGATCAAGTTAAGGTGAGGTCATAGCTTTAGGCTGTGTCCTAAATCCAATATGAATAGTATTCTTACAAGGAAAGGGAAATCTAGGCACAAAGAGAACTCCATGTTCTCTTTCTATACACAGGCAGAGACTGGAGTGATGCATCCACAAGCCAAGGAATGCCCAGGATTACCAGCAACCACCAGAAGCTGGGAAGAGGTGAGGAAGGATACTCCCCTGGAGCCTTCAGAGAGAGCATAACCTTGCCAACATGACCTTGATTTCAGTCTTCTGGCCCCCAGAACTGTGACAGAAATAAGTTTCTCTTGTTTTAAGCCACCAGTTTGTGGTACTTTGTTACAGCGGTCCAAGGAAACTAAAACACCTTTGATAAGTTAGGAATCAATTGGATATTTACAGCATATTTAATTTTAAGAGCATACACTAAAATGCATACAATACTCACTGTCTCATTTTTTTCTTTCATTTAAAAATCAGTAATATGCAGACTAAGCTTTAATTTAAGGACTTAGAAGTTTACCTATAAATCTGAGAATTTACACATTTTTTTCCCCAACATGCAAACTCACCGGTAAAGTTGTTTTTGTTGTTTTATTTTGTTTTGTTTTTCAGTCTTCTACTATGGGTACCTAGTGACACATATTTTTTAAAAATTTATCAGGGTCAGTTAGGTATTCTATTCCCCAGGGACATTTTAATTAGGAAGGCAAATAAGTGTGTATTAGTCAGCCAAAGGGGTGCTGATGCAAAGTACCAGATATCTGTTGGTTTTTATAAAAGGTATTTATTTGGGATAGAAGCTTACAGTTACAAGGCCCTAAAGAGTCCATCTCAAGGTACTATTGAGGTGGTAGTTTCTCACCAAAATGGTTGCCAATGTCTGTGAGGGTTCAGCCTTCCTTCTTCCTTTTAAGGCTCCATGATCCCAGCTTCTTCCAAACTCAGCTGTAGGCTGGCATGGGGCTTGTCTCTCTTCCCAGGGCTCATTTCTTTCTGGGCTCAGCTGCTCTGGTCTCTTCTCAAGGTCAGCTGTAAATTTTGAGGCAAATGGCTCATCTCTCTTTCCGGGGCCACAGCATCCGCTTCCGTGTCTATGGAGCTCCCGTCCTCTTTTCTCGCATATCTGCTTCTGTTTATCTACTTCTGTGTGAGTCTGTTTTATCAGCCCACCAAGAGGCGGGGACTCAACCCTTCACATCCTAATGACCTGGCTGAATCAAAGCCCTAATCTTTATTTACTCAAGAAAACATAAAGCCTTGAATTTAAATCAATCAAAGGATATCATGCCCAGAGGAACAGACCAGTTTACAAACATAATCTATATCTCTCTTTTGGAATTCATAACTAATATCAAACTGCCACAAAGTATCATTTGTTTTAATATCTATGTACATCCAGATCCAGAAAAAATAAAAAGTAGTGCACAATTCACCAGGGCTTGCTTATGTTTTGAGCTCCTGGGTAAAGTGGAATAAAGCTTATATTTAATTTCATTATTTAGTAAATCTTACATTACTAATTTTCTAAGTGAAAATACAAAAGCTATATTAAATTTTTTTTCAAAGCCTTTTTCATCTCTCAAAACACACTTCCTGATTGAAATGTCAAGAAATCTTACTTCTCAGTGTTTTGGAATTTATACAAAGCTAAAACATTTTTTAATCACTTTGAACTCTGGTATGACTTATACCGGTGACTGAATTTGAGTCTTCTACAATCTCCTTACATCCTTATTATAAACTAGTGGAGGCCACACACCTTATTACAAGGAGCATTGTTTTAAGCATCAAAGGTCATGGGTTCAGGTTCTATCTCTGCTACCAAATGTCTTTGTGAAATTGAGCGAGTCAGTTCTCCTCCAGGAGTCTCAGGGATGTCATATTTTATACGAAGGAGGTGAATTATAGTAGTGCTCCTCAAAGTATGATCTGCAGACAGGTTTTTCAAAATTTTTTGTTACTTGTCTGAGATGAGTACAGAAATTGAGAGTAAATGTTTAGAAAAATTTTACCACATTCTGACATAATAATTTTACTTCTGTTGGATCTAATAAAGTATAGGGCCTATATTTTACCTATCTTTTTCCCTAGTTATTCATTTTTATTTTATTTTCCAAAAGTATTATTATCTGACAGATTGGAGGTGATGGGGGGAACCTGGTCTTTCCTCATTAATAGTTTAAGAAACACAGGACTACACAGGTTTTTCTTGTTCAAATATTTTCTACAATTTTATGATTCTGAGAAGGTTCATTAGAAAACCAGCATTTGTCTACAACTCTCATTTCTCTCTAAGCTAGGCAGTTTGCAAGAGCACAGAATAATACAGCTTTAGCCAAAGTTTACACTGTTTGCCAATGAATTTTGATTATGAAACGCTGTCTGGGCTAGTCATGGAGTAGCTAATTTGAACTTGTGCAGACCAAATCAGAAAAGGAATTACAATGCTGGCTTTGGTATGAACCAATGAAGAGAGTTTATATTGTGTTTCTAGTTATGTCAATAGAAGACTCCTTAGTTCTACTTCAGGAAGCAATGCCGAATTTCCAAAAGATCTAATCATTAGAATTTAATGCAGAAAGAGTAGAAAGCTACTTATGGCTAAATATAATAAAACAACATGCTCATACATTTTAGCATTCAGGAAACTAAAACTGCACATATGCTGCCTCAGATGAACAGATAAGAATGTGTTAAAATGACAGCCAAATAAACTATAAATAGTAATAAAATGAATTATTATAGTATTAAATAGTATTGTTATGGTGTTATTTTTTTTTCTTAGCTGCTTTCAACTCTCCATCACCTGATAGATGGGCCAAGGATCTTAGTACACCATGAATCTTCTGTCAAGTATTTGACTACATTGGACATTCAGTCCTAGTTAATAAAGACATACCTGCTACTTTACTCTATAAAAACCAGGAATAAATTGTTGTGATTATCTACTGTTGACTAAGAAATTATACCAAAACTTAGCAACTTAAACAACAATGATGTATTATTTCTCATGATTCTGTAGGTTGAATTGTGCTTCTGTCAACTCACTGAGACTCAATTATGCAGCTGCATGCAGCTGGCAGGATGGTTGGGGGATAGACTTGTCTGGGACAGCCGGAATGGCTGGGACTCTCTCTTCACGTGGCATTTTTTCCCATACTTTTTCAAAGCATGGGGAAGGGTTGCAAGAACGTAAGCCCCAAAGCATGAGCCTTTTCAAGACTCTGTTTTGTCATATTTGCTATTTTCCTATTGGCCCATGCAAGTGACATGGAGCCCAGAGTTTAAGTGGGAATGGACAACACAAGAGCTTAGATATCTGGAAGTTTGATCCTGGGAGTCTATTACTGGAAAAACATCTCATCCTAACTATTCAAGTCCCTCCACAGGCAAATTACACTCAACCCTACAAAGAGCCACAAATATCCAATCATATCAGACTCAAAATTCTGAATATTATGATCTATACCAGTTCTGGATATAAATGAAGCTCCTCAGGTGTCACTCCTATTGACCCAGAAGTTTATTAGAAAAAAAAACACAAAAAACAGACAAGTTACCCAACATATAATCAGAGCAGTAAGATAACAACTATAGCCATGTCCACTCAAAGGGTAGGGGATGTATGGGAGCCACGTAGTAGTCACTAATCCAGAGCAATTCTGAAATCAAGCTAGCATTTGATGTCAGAGCTCCCTACTTATGGGACAGGGAATGGTTTTTGATTAAGATTTCTTAATCCAATGTTTCCAATCAAGTGGGGGTGGTCCCTTCATCCAATGTTCCCCTCTGTCTCAGCTCTACTCTTTAAGATGTCTTTCCTTTATAGAAAGAAATGTCCTGTGTTAGCAGCTGAGTAATTTTCTCAGTCTACTTCTTGTCCATAGAAGTTTTGGGGCCCAGAGACATTATTTTTTCCTTTGGGACCCTTTCAATTTCTTTAATCAAAGCTGGCAGTATGTTTCTCAGTAGAACTGTTTGTGCATGAAACTGGAGGTCATTGCCTATCCAAAAACCGCATCTATATTTCATTTTTGAGAACTCTCTTTCAAGTTACTTGTAAAGTTGCTATGGGACAATTCCCTTAGCAATTTTAGAGGACTTTTTGTCTAACTTAAAAGGAACTGAAAACCAAAAGAAGAAAGTATTTCCAAAAAGGGAACAAACAATTCTGGTAATGCTGCTTCTAAGTTAAATAATATAAGGACTGAGAACTGATGATTGGAATTTGGTTTATGAATATCATTGGTGATCTTGATACGTGGTTGCAGTGCAGGGTGGAATGGGTTCCTGACTAGAGTGTGCTTATGTGCGAACAAGAGGAAAGAGATGAGAATAGCATGTACAGACTTCTTTCTGAAGAGCATAGAACATGAGATGACATCTAAAGAGCAAACCCTAGCACCAACTGATGTGGCCTTCTCCACCCTAAGATCCTGTGTGACCAGCACCCACCCTAAACGAAGACACTACTTACTATCAGGTACGACATAGATTAGCTTTCAGAAACTGAGGGCAAATGTAAGACCTCTCTTGCATAGGGCCAAATACACAATGGGAAAGTAAAATCACCATACCACCTTCCATTTCTGCCACATACTCACCAATTGTAAACCTCTCCCAATATTGATATTCTTTGTCTTAAAAATGAAACTGAAAACATGATTTACAAAAATGCAATTTTGAAATTGGAAGTTGCTACTAGAATACAAAAAACAATTTATTTCTCTTGGTTAATTATACAGAATAGTATAATAACTTGAACAGCTCCTTTGCTCCAAGATCTTTTATAAACACCTGTCCTTCAAGTGACCATTACAGCAATTTTAATAAGTGGGCATTATATCTCTGATTTTAATTATAAATGAGGTGAAAATCACAGAAAGTAAGTAATTTTCCCAAGGTTTCACAGTGAGTAAAAGACTCCTATCAAAGCTTTTCCCATGCTTACCTCCATTTCCCAAGCACAGAACTGAAAGCTGTTGACAAGACTGAGAATACTGGTTTTGAAAGGGCCTTCGATTCATCTTCAAAGTTCTTTCTTTAAAAGAGAAGCACACAAAAAGAAAAAAATAGAAAAAATAAAGAAAAAGAAAAAAATAAAAGAGAAGCACAGCCTTTCTTTGAATTCACTAATTAAACTTTAGGTGTAAGATAGTTAAGGCCTTCAACCTCAGCATAAGAGAGAGGGAGACTCTGATTGGGTCAGTTGTTAGAAACTGAAACAAGAACTCTAAAAATAGTCCAAATGTAGCAGCCAAGCACCTAACTTGTCCCTGAAAGAGTTCTGCAGGAAGCCTGGTCTCTGCTCTAGGCAGTGTTAAAATTACCTAGACATACTCCCGCCATGGACATCTTGCACCAGTGAATCTCCCCTGCCATATTTGCCAAATGAACATTCACACACACAACTGTATTTTCAACCACAGTTCTCCACTTCCCCAGAACTCTCCTGTTCCTTCTTCCATGGCATGTGTGGGAAAGGGTGCACTTGAGTCATGCTTTTATGGACTATGAATGTGTTCATCTTGTCATAGGATGTTATCTCAGTGGGTGGAGACCCACACAACAAACAACAAAATATTAAATTCCCATCCTTGGGAGTCCTGCTACATTACCAAATAGAAGGGCAAGAATCTCTTGAGTACATAGGCAGTGCCTAAAAGAAGAAAACAGCCAAGCCTTTGATATTAATGCTTGTACTTATGAACCTTATTCTTTTAAAATTAGCCTAATAATAGCTATTGCCTAAGAGTTACCATCTGAAAACCTTCTTGTTATACAAATGTGGCCTCTCTCTAATCTAAACTCAGCAAATAAATGCACTACCTTCCCTCAGTGTAGGACATGACTCCAGGGGATGAGCTTCCCTGGCACTGAGTGATAAACAAAAAGCATCACCCAGCAATGCATTTTGTAAAAGACATTGACCAAAAGAGGGAAACATTAAATACAAGAGAGTTTTACAGATAAGAGATTTCAAAATAAGTTGGGAGGTCATTCCAGAGGCTACACTTATACATGTCTCAGGCATATCTTACTAACTGCCACTGTGAACAAAGCCTCAAATAGGGGTGCTCCTGAGGGCTCTAGAGCCATCCAGACACTACAGGCAAGTCACACAACCCCTTGAAATCAGAACCCTGTCTTTGGGCCTTACCTTGGAATATACGACAACCTATATTTCCAATGTAACAGATTTAGACTCATTTATAATTTCCTGACACATGATTCTTCTACCCTTTTTATTTGAGCCTATACTTAACATTATATCTATTAAATATATGTCCCAGAGACTTAAATCTTTGGTCAGTAGATATGCCACTTGAGCCCTGAATCTCACAAGAGTTGCAGCCAAAACCTACTTTCTAGTTCATTGGACTCACCTAGGACAACTAACAAAATGATGATGATGGACAACCCCCATCCCAAAAAACAGAGTATCTACAACTGCAAGCAAAACAGTTCCTTCCATCTGCCCCATAAGATCTAAGCCACCTCTCAGTCTGAGGCAGAACATCACCATCCCCAAATCCTCAAGGCCGAGGAATGAACAAACATAAGGGGGGAATGCAACCATGGACAAAGTAAATTTATTAATATTGTAGTAATGAAAGAACATTAACACTGTTACAAAGATAGTGGTTACGAGAGGTTCTGAGGGGAGGGCAAGGGAACAATAGGTGGAACACAGGGCATTTTTAGGGCATGGAATTAAGTGTAAACCTCAATGTAAACTATAGACCTTGGTTAGTAGCAATGCTTCAATATTTATTCATTAATTGTAACAATTGTAACACACTTTTGTAAGATGTTATTGATAGGGGAAGATGTTGGAGGGGGAGAAGGTGAAGTATATTGGAATTCCTTATATTTTCATTGTAACTTTTCTGTAATCTAAA
Source organism: Cabassous unicinctus (assembly GCA_029593785.1). Lineage (NCBI taxonomy): Eukaryota > Metazoa > Chordata > Mammalia > Cingulata > Chlamyphoridae > Cabassous > Cabassous unicinctus. The sequence goes on along the minus strand of JAQZBX010017158.1, from coordinate 12,593 downwards.
ACCTCTTTAAAAATAAAGTTTACTATATTGAAAAAAAAGAAACGACCTAGAGAGTCCATCCACATACTGCTGAGAGAGTCTCTCAGATACCAAGCACTCAGATCCTTTGGTATCAGTTGGGCTATAACTATCTTCAGTTGATTGGATCTTTACCTTCTTCTCTGGGACTAATCCTCTAAGGACTGGTGGCTGCAATTGGATCATCATTCCCCTCAAAGGCTAGAAAGAACATAGAAATGTTTTTGACATACCTCTAGAATTGCACTCCCTTCCCTTAAATTAATTGAAGGAATTTGAAAGGCCATTGAATCAGCAAATTGAGCCAAACTACTGAGTAATATGGTTATCAAATTCCATACCCCCAGGCCAGATGTGGTAAAATTGGGAGAAATGAAATTTACTTTCAGATGAGGACCTGGAACTCACAGAGGTGTAGCAACTTCCTAAATAACTCATGGAATGATCAGTGCATAACTAAGGTGAGCTCAAAGGACTTTCATACCCAAAATGCAGTTTTTTCTCTATAGTGGGTGAAGAGTGGAGTTGGTGTGAAAGCAAAGAAAAACTTCTGTCTCGAAATAATTTCACATCCACCAAGGTCTCTCAAACAAGTGCTTTCAAGGTCCTTTGTGGTTTATTGCAAATCCTCAATTTTCCAGTGGAGGTGCCAGTCTGTGTTACTCCTCCAGCCAAGGTGACCCACCCTTTGGCAATTTCACCAGACTCTTAAGGGTGCAGTTACAAAGGGCTCCTGTTCATACTAAAACCATTCAAGAAAGCTGGTTTTTACTTCTCAAACAAATAAAACCCTCTTTGCCTAGAGAGCGATGATTATTTATTTATTTATTGTTCATAATGAGTAATGGATGGTCAATGGAAAGCTTTCTCTACTTGGTAAGAGCAATTTTGTTCTCTACTTTTTCTGGCTATTTTGAGCCTCAATATTGGCTTTTCTCCTGGGTTGCCACAAGCATACTGGTCCTTTCTGTTCTGTTCTGCCCTTTTGTTCATCACCAAAGTTTCAAGGCTATATCTGTAGTCATTGACATGAAAGTGACTGTGTCTAATTATTGCCCATCACCTCATGATACATGATTGGCATCTCTTACCTGGATTCCTATAATCCTTTCTCCAGACTCATATTTGTTCAGTCCATCCTCTGTTACCAACAGCATCATTTGGCTGAAACACACCATTGCACTCCAAACTTCTTATAGGCCATTAAGCCCCATATACTAGCCCTGATTTCTAGGTCTATTTTCTGCCACTTATCTCTGCAATACATATGACTCACTCACACAATATCAAGTGTTGTTAAAAATATCTTCTTGTTTTACAACTCCGTGCCTTAATTTATGCTGTTTCTCCTTTCCCAAAGACCGTTTTCCCCTTTGACTGCTATGAAAACTACTTTTTCTTAGCAGCCAATCTATAATGTTCCATACTGTTTGTAATTTTTCTCTGATTTCCCTTCCCTAACAAAAATTATTTCATTCATATGTTTCCATAAAAGTTCATACTTATCCTTATAATTATGTGTGTGTGTGTGTGTGTGTGTGTGTATTCTTTAGATATTGTGAGCTCCTTGGGAGAGTGGACTAAATCTTCTTGTCCTTGACACCTTCAATGCCCTATACAGTCTGATATATTGAATACAATCCATCATATATTGTGTAGAGTACCACGTGACTAGGCTGTTTTTTTAAAAAATATATTTATTTTTGGTTTGTTTTGTTTTAACATCAGTAAAGCCAAGGGAAAATATAAACAATACATATGAACATTACCAAACTGAATTAGTAAATGATGATATTTAAAACATGTGCACTTCAGATTTTTAAAAATAAAACATTACACAATAATGTTGAGACACTGTCCCAAATCCCCATGTTCTCTCCAGGGTCAATTGTCCTCAAGGATTTGTGCATATGTAATGCATGTTTTTATAACATTTCTACTTATATAAAATATGTAACAATAAATGAAATATATTAATTGCCATTCTCTATATATTAATTATATAAATGCTACCATACTTTATGTATCCTTCTGTAACTTGCTTTTTCATTTATCATTATCTATACACTTTGATTCTTAGTTTAAGTTATTTATTTTAATTGACATATGGTATTCTGTTAATAAACATATGGTAATCAATTTATTTGTTCTTCAACCAATGGGACTATTTCTAATTTTTGCTTTACAATAAATATTTCATTGAGCATCCTTGTAAATATCTTCTTGGTTACATATATGCATATATATGTCAATCTTATGCCTATGAAAAGTTATAGCTGGGATAATTTGCATTATATTGAGTGGATTGGGCATTTTAAAAACATGCATTGGCTATATGGATTTCCTAATCAATGAATTTCTGAGCTTCATCCCTTTAATTATTTTTCCTATTTAGTTATTTATCTTTTTTCATCTTGATTTGTAAAAGGTCTTCATAAATTCTGAATACTTACCCATTACCTACTTTACAGGTTATAAATATAGTCTGCACTTGTCTGTTATACTTATCTTGTGTTTTTTGGAATTATTAAATGGTGATGTAGTTAAATTTATCAATCTTTGCCTTTACAATTTTTTTTTTTTTTCAGGTATTGGTACTGGGGATTGAACCTGGGACCTCATATGAGGGAAGCCAGGGCTCAACCACTGAGCTACATTGCCTCCCCTGAGTTGGTTTTTTTGTTTGTTGTTTGTATTTGTTTTTAGGAGGTACTTGGGATCAAACCCGGGACCTCATATGTTGGGAGCAGGCACCCAACTGCTTGAGCTACATCCTCTCCCTTCCTTTATAATTTATATACTTCAAAGTCTTGTTTAAATGATCCTTCCTTATCCTTAATTTTTAGATTTAGTTTTTCATATTTAAGCATTCAACCAATCTGGAACTTATTTTCTATAAAGTGTGAGGTATGAATTTTATTTTTTAATATGGGAAGCCATTTGCCACAAAACCTTTTATTGATTTGTCCATATTATTCTTGACTCTTTTTAGCAGATATATAGTTTCCATATATGCTTAAGTTTGTTTCTGGGCTTGTAAACTAAACTACTAATTTATTTGTCTATTTCTGTGCTAATCCAACTCTATTTAATTCCTGTAGCTTATTACAAATTTTATAAATTTATTTTTTATTTTTTATTTTTGCTCGTTGTCTGCTCATTGTTTTTGCTCGTTGTCTGCTCATTTTTTGTTTTCTTTAGGAGGCACCAGGAAATGAACCCAGGACCTCCTATGTGGGAGGTGAGTGCTCAACTGCTTGAGCCACATCTGCTCCCTAGATGTTATTTTGTTAACAATTTTCTTAAATACTTCATATTCTTACTTTCCACATGATTTTAAAATCAGTTTGCCAAGTTCTGTAATTAATCCCATGGAAATTTTTATTAGAATCATTTTGAATTTATAGATTGTTGTAGATAGATGGTTTTCCCACAAACTTGCCAAAACTCTTATTCAATCTAATAGGTTTCAGAATTTCTGTGTGAACAAACATATCCGGAAATAGTAACAGTTTTTCTTTCCTCACTAATATTTAAAGCTGCTTCTTATTTTAATACACTGGCCGAGACCTCCACTACTATGTTGACTAATACCTTTGATATGCATACATATCTTATTCCTGACCTCAGTGGGGATGTTTCCAAAACTTCTCCAGGAAGTATGATATTTGTTGTAGATTTCCCTTCTATTTTTAGCTTTCCAAGGGCTTTAAAAAATAAGGCTGTTAAATTTTTAATTGCTTTCTCTGCTTTAATTAAAATAAGCAATTCTATGATTTTCTTCTTTAGTCTATGAATTTATTGAATTGCATTGATAGATTTTATCATATTGGACCATCCTAAGACTCCTGGGATAAAACCTAACAATAGGCCATGAAACATTTTTTTAATACACTGCTGAATTCAATTTGCTATTATTTAATTTAATATTTTTGCATCTATGTTTATAAATAAAGTTGTTTATAAAATAAATATATCCTTTTTTGGTTTGGAAAAAATTTTATACAGACCACATAAAATGAGTTAGGCAAGTTTTCCCTTTTCCTTTTTATTGAAATAGTTACTATAAGTTAGGGATTACAAACTTACAAAAAGATAATATTCCCCTGTAAATTTAGGTAGGTCCAATAACTTTGGGGATGGAGGTGGATATTTTCATAAATAATTCAATATTTTTGTAATTGCTTTTGTTTTTTTCAGCCTTTCAATTTTCTGTTATTGGTAAATTTGTATTTTTACATAAAAAATAATGCCATACGGGAATGGGTATAGCTCAGTGGTTGAGCGCTCTTTCTACGTACGAGGTCCTGGGTTCAATCCCTGGCCCTGGTACCTCCAAAAATAAAAAATAAAAATAAACAAAATAATACTGTATAAATGTGAACCTTGTTGGCTTCTGATTTTTTTAAATATCTTATCTACCCATGGTTGACTCCCTTTTTATTCTGAATACTGCTTGTTTGTGCCTTCCCTCTTTTTTTAAATTAAGTTATTAGAATTTTGCCTATGACATTAGTATTTCGAATAATGCAACTTTAGGTTTTGTTGATTTTTATTTTTGGTTTGCTTTCTATTTTATCACTGTTTTTCACTTTATTATGTCTTCCTCTTATATTCTTTAGATTACTTTATTGGTCATTTTTCTAGCTTCTTGAGTTGTACTCTTAATTCATTTGTTTTCAATACTTCCGGTAAATAAATACATATTATAAAAAGATTATAAATTCCTTTTGTGCTTCTTGCTTTTATTACCATTCAGTCCCTGTCTTTAAAATTCTTATTCTGATTTCCCCATGGCTGAAAATAACCCAGGATTATTTTGAAAGGTGTTTTGTGTGCCTTTTTTTGTTTATTTTTCAATCCTGTGTTTGGTTTTGCATTTTTTAAAACCATCTTTCCAATTATCATTTTACATGCTCTATCTTCTCACCTGTGCTCTGAAATCCTTAAATGTAGGGATCAGAGACTAAGATCTAGAATGGTGCTTAGAACTAACAAGTAAATAGTACTAGCTCAATAAATTGTGCAATAATTGAATGAATAATGACTGTCAATGAATGAATGAGGTGGTCTCAAACAAACTTGAAAAATATTATTTGTTTGGAGCCTCCTCTTAATACTTAATACTTAACACTTTCCAGAGGTTCTCTTTCCTTACCAAATTTAGATACCTAGGGGTCTCATTATTTCCCTCATAATCCCCCCATTCCCCACTTCATTCAAATATTTTCTCAGAACCCTCATTTCTACTATGGATTAAACAAATAGTTATGGCTTGTGGACTTTCCATATCATCCATTAAGGTGGAACCAGCCTGAAGTCTCCAAATGACCATAGTTAAAACACAATATCATAAAATGTCACTTTTAGGGGCTCCCCCGGGAAACTGTACCTTTATGTGGCAGTGAGGCAAAGTGGACACTGGTACAAAAGAATGTTGTTCGGATGATGTCTTGTTTCTGTTGTTTCCCTCTTCTGATTTTCTTGGCCCATATGTAATAACTCTGTGGATTTGGTACCACCAGATCCCTCCCTGAGAACAACTCTTTGACGTACTACCTTCTTTTTTGGTCTCAGTAATTTATTTTCAATTTTTAAAAAAAATTTTTGGTTCAGTGGCAATGGAGAAACACTGAAGGGCTGTTCCTTGCATTAACTGCTACTAATCTTCCATCCCAGTTGGCTATGGTTGGTGACTCTATGTAATCCTTAAAGTTCAGCTTTTCTAAGAAGACTGAGATCAAAGCATCACCAACAACTATCCTCAGACTGAAACTTTTTCTTCTCTGCTAGTATGTGACCCGATTCTGGCAGACACACTCCTTAGTGCTTTATCTCAGGCTCCTACCTGGCTTACCCTCACCATCTAGAATATCATGAATTCTTGTTCAAATTCCACAAAGCACCTTTCCTGCCCTAACAAGCCTCTAGCCATCCTCCCCACATCTCTGTTTCCCTGACACCTCCCACAGTCTTTTCCTGACCATAATCTGACCCTCCCACACTGATTTGCTGATTCACCATCTTTTCAGTGTCTGTTCTTTGAAGCCTCTGGGCTGTGGCCCAGAAACAAGATCCCCTCTGCTGCCTCTACCCACTTCTACTCATCAACAGCAACTATGGTACCTGGTGAATCCAGCCTACACAGGTTCTAATCAAGCCCATGCACTGGCAGTTTATACCCCCAGGACTTCCAGGGGTGTTGGTCCTTTAACTCCTGGATAAAAAATGTGGGTGGAGTACACGTATTGTGATTCATCCTAGACCACGCATTCCCTAGGGACATAAATACCACTTGTAGACAAGTTTCTAGCTATGTGCTCTACTCTCAGTACCCAGTAGGGGCAATCATATTTCCCATGACCCATCTGTCTCACCACCATCCCTCACTACCCCCACTACAAATAGTTATTTGACCAAAACAGGGAAAAACCATTGGTTGGTCAGATACATATGACTTATGAGGCCTAACATCAAAAGGATTTGGAGCATTGGTTTGCTACCGTGTCTGAATATGTAACCACCTGGGAAGCTTTTTAAAAATGTACCATTACCCAAGCACCTTTCCCAGAGATAAATTTTTAAAATGCTGGTGCACAATAAGGTATACTTTTTCAATGCTTTTCCTCTCTCCCAGGTGATTCTAATGAGAGGTAGCATTAAGAATTGAGAAGAAATAACCATCTACTACCATATTCAAAATTAACATGACTTTACTATTTCAGGAAACTCTAACCTAGGAAGATGAAGTTCCAAATGACTTTACTGATTATTCACAAACTCCCTTCAAATCCATTTATCTGAACAAGAGACTACTCAAGTAGCGCTCTTTACCTCTTTCTAGATAATATGAAACATCAGTAGATTAATATAATGATTGTTTACTCTTCAAGACTCTTAAAAACTCTCAGTACACTCTGTTCACTTACCCTATACTATTTTGTCACAAACTTGTCCAATCCCAAGCTGGACCCAGCATGGAAAGGCTCACTTTAAACCAGATCCCCAAATTCTCATGTATATCTCATCTTTCCCTTCCCACCCTTTTGAGATGCTGATAAGACTCAAAATATTGGTCTCTTACTATGATAAGCAATAAACAGCTTTGCTTTATCAACTGGTTACTTTAGTGGTGAATAGGTTATTTTGGTGGTCTGCTCAGGCAGTCAGCAGTAGGCAGAATTATTGATCTGGGCCAATTTGATTTTCTTTCAGATCTAATAGATCCAGAAACTATTGCCAGCTGAATATAGGTGCTGGATCTAAGAAATCACGATGTGTAACTGGGGATCATTTTCATACTAGGTTATGTGCAAGATGGAAGTGCAGAGTAAGTTGCGTAACAAAGAGGGGAGAAAAGGAGCCATGGGGAAACCAGTATGGCCTCTGAGGAAATCCTCAGTACCTAGCATTGCAGCTCTTCTTCCTGTGTAGCCTGGCTATACCACTTTGTATTCTCACTTGGAAATCTGTGAGTGCCTGTGTTTTCTTGACAGGGCAGAGAAACTGTGCTCATGTTTTGGGCTTCTATTTGCTTATTCATTTTTGTGGCTTTACCAAGAAGTTCTAGATGTCAACCTTTGATGTAGGGTGATGTATCAGGAAGGAAATAAATCATTCTTTTCCTTTCCTTAGAGTGAGGACCTGCAGTTGTTTCTAAGGATTTGACCCCCATTTAAGGAGGGTACAAATGTATTTAATGTTGCTAAGTCATGGGGCTCCATCTAAATGGGCCATTAAGCCTTTCTGATTGGTCATCAAGAAGACAAGAAACTGAATGAGCATTTCTTAAAGAAGGATCTTAAAGAATATGGGTCATGAAGCAGAAAGGGGGCTTAGGAACTCCCTTCCTCCTTAGAGTGTTCCCTTAGAGTAGTCCACAGTCAGTGTATGGTTTATAAACTGGCAGGGCCTGATGACCTAGAGAAGGACCATTCAGAAGCCCAGAGGTGTGTTTCACAGAAGTGACTTAGCACCTTGGCCATCTGCTGATGGCTCAGGAAAAGTTGCCTTTGTATAAAGAGCAATATTGTCCTGTTTATAGTTTAGGTTCTTCAGCATCAAAAATCCAGTTAGACTGTGGTTGAATTAAATACCCTGCCTGCACTTCAAATTTTCATACAATAAATAAGTAGACCTACTATGATAGTTTGGAACTGAATGAAGCCCAGAAAACCATGTTCTTAAACTTAATCCATTCCTGTAGGTGTGAACCCATTGTAAGTAGGACCTTTTGATGAGGTTACTTCAATGGCAGCCAGATGGATCGATGGCAGCCAGACCCAGAACTCCAGTCATAGGGAAGAAAGCATCAAGATGATGCCTGGATTAGGACTTTCTCTTAGCCATAAAACCAAGAGCTAATAAATCCTCATAGTTTAAACCAAACCGTTACATGGTATTTGCTTGAGCAGCCAAGGAAACTAACATACGTACAGCTCCACAAAATGTCCTTAGGACACCTGAGGAGATTACTGGGTACCTGATGAGCCAGGAGTGGGTTCCTCTGAGCTGGCCTGAAATATATTAGTGCCCACCAGGTTGAGGACAGAGGAGAGTAGACTCCCCAACCCCAACCCTAGCCCTTGCAGAGTATTACCCACCTGCTCCTTTATCTGAACTAATTTCTGTTTTTATAGAGCACTTAGAAATTTCTAAGTCACTTAATAAAGATTAACTACACTGAGTTTTAAAATAGTCCTGGGAGATAAATGTACTTAACTCCAATTTGTCAATAATTAAACACATGTCCCATTTTATAACTAAACTGAGGTTGATTGACTTGCCCAGAGTCAGGTAGGAAGTTGAAGGCAGAATGCCTCTCACTCAGGTCTTCATTTACCATATCACAAAGTTTTCAGCATTTCTTATCTTACTAGGGATGCAGTGGGTAGGATAATTTTATGGTTCCCCAAGAGGGTATATCCAAAGTTTCAGCATAGTTTATACAACTTTTCTTAAAGCAGTAGTCTGGAGAGGAATCCATAGAGAATTGTGAGGGGTAAGGTTCATATTTAGTGGACGAGAAAATTCCCAAATGCTTCAAATCTGATAGACCAAAATAAATGGAACATTTTGGCTTAAAAAGGAAAAGTAGGCCCTATTTTGGAGTATGTGCTCCTGAGAGTGACAGAGTTGGACTCAATTATGTCTTCCCTGCAAATGGCTCATCTGTCCTTTCTATTCAAATCTATACTTGGTGCTGGAGTTTGTAGGTGTATGTCCAGAAACTCGAGTCTTTGGGATGTCCATGTGCCAGCTGCAACTCCTCGGTGGAGCTACAACTCCTACTCTACAGCTCACTGGACTCACCCAGGACAACTGGCGGAAAGATGTTGATGGACAATGGCTGTCCCAGGGAATGGAGAGAGTCTGCAGCTGCAGGCAGGACAGTCCCATCCATCTTCCCCATGGAATATCAGCCCCCTCTCAACTGGAGGTGGAGTGGACATTACCATTCCAGACTCCTCAGGATGGGGGGAAGAGCTATGAACTAGAGTGGACTTACTGGTATTCTACTATAGACATATTGTGATTCAAGCAATGGAAGAAATTACAACATTGATGTGGAGCCAGTGGCCACTGGAGGCTCTGGGGGCAGGGAGAGGGAAAAGCAGTTGTAATATGGGGACTTTTTCAGGACTTGGGAATTGTCCTAAGTGACATTGAAATGACAGATTTAGGCCATTTTATATCATCACATAACATGCAGAACTGTGTGGGAGAGAGTGTGGTCTACAATGTTAACTATGGTCCATGCTTAATAGCAAAGCCCCAGGATGTGTTTATCAATTGCAATTAATGTGCTACACTAATGAAGGATGTTTATGTGGGAGGGTGTGGGAGGTGTGGGAGGTGGGGCATATGGGAATCCCTATATTTTTTGTGTAACATTTATGTAATCTAAGTATCTTTTAAAAAATAAAAAAAAATTTTAAAAGGAAATAAGCAAAAAAAAAATCACTAATATAGTCTCTTAATGATTACTAATGTTTTTTAGCAGTTGTCCTTTATAATTGTAGTATTAATTTGCAAAATAACTAAGTTATTTTTGAATGCCAAGGAAATCAATTTTCTTTCTGTCTGAGTGCCTTTCAGTTCCAATAATAATATCCTTATTTTTAAAGGATAAGTTTAATTCTAAAGCTTCTTTATGAATCAAAAGAAAAATTAATATAATTCTACTATATTTAACTTTATATTTATTACAGTATTTTATTCATATTTATTACAACTAAAAGATAATTATAATTATAGATTATGTCTCATTTTAATCTACCTTTCAGTGTTAATCGTTAACAGTTTCATCATCTAGCTATATGTCTCCTTTCTTTGGGGACTACAGCGTAGCAGTCAGCTAGAATTATCCAAAAGCAATAGGGATCCTCTGGTCACCATATTTAGAATGATATTCTTTCAAGAAATTATCCACATGGAATGATTATAAAGATATTTACTTTCCTTTCTGAACACATCCCAGTACCATTAAACATTTAGAGGAATCCAGTGCTTTCTTAGGCTATTTTTGTCACAAATTCTTATGGCTTTAATAGGAAAATATTGCCACAGTCATGTGTAAACTGTGCATATTTCTGTGCTCTTTAAAAGCATTCAGAGATTTGTTTCCTAATTCAGGCTTTATTCATTCATTCATCTACCTCAGCAAAGTTGAACATCTACTGACACTATGAAGTAAATTAATCTCTCTGCTTTTGTCTAGCTATCCTATCTGTTCTGCTCATTTTCTCATCCATCAAACATGGTAAATGCTTGAGAAACAAAAATAAATAGGTCAAAATCCCTGTCTTGAAGGGTTAAAAGGGGAGACAGACACATAAACAGCTACTTGTAGGAATGTGATACATTAATTTTAACACACAGTAAGGTCTATGTTCAGTGCTTTGGGAGAACCAAGGAAATCATGTCTAATGCTCTCTAAGTCATTTGATTTGAATTGTGAAAGATAAGCAATCACAACTAATACTTACTAAGTTCTTATGACAAACCAGACATGTTCTAGCCTTTATATGTGATTCCTCATTTAATCATCACAATAACCCTATGAGTTAAGGTATATTATTATCTCATTACCTCATTGAATCCTCATTTGAAATGTGGGGAAACTGCAAATCGCAAAATAATTTGTCCCACGTCACTTGGTCAGGTAACACAGGAAATTAGAATGGAATTTTTCTTGTCTAAATTTTGCCTGGGAGGCCAAAAGGAAAAATATCAGTTGCCAAAGTGCAAAACAGACCCCTTCCTGCAAGCAATTTCATACATTAAGTGGTACCAGACCTCTAACCCAGATCAAGAATAAAAAGAGAGACTGGAAAAGAAGGTGTGCTCAGGGGATTTGTTAGGAATTTTCTTCGGAAACATTGTTATGCTATTAATCTTTATCCAACTCATTTGGGAGAGGGAGACCATTAACTTCTTACTCCAAACATAGGGAAAGGAGTTTCAAGGCAATAACTCAAAGAGCTTTGAAATGTGTTTCTAAGAATTGGGAGATACAAATAACTGTGCTGCCTGCCTCTCTCCTGAGCGAGTGTTATCAGGCTGTAAACTAAGAAATATTAAGGGTAAAAGCAGGCCTGGCTTTGTTGGCAGAGCCTGAAGAGGGCTTCTGCATTGGATCCTTCACCGGGGAAGGGGTGTTTGAGCCTTTCCAAGGGTCAGGTAAGGGTCACATGAGAGAAAGCCAGCAAAGGGTCTCCTTGGTCCTATCCAGTAGGGTTGCCTGGAGGGCAAGGAGACCTCAGTGAAAAAGACGGGATATGCAAGCCTGGATAAACAGGTACTGAACGAGTTACAGACATGTGGAATAGATGTATCAGAGTTATAGGAGATCCCTACAAGGAAACTCCACAGAGCCCACAAAGCTTCCCTAAGAGAAAGATTTGTCTCTTATCATCTGTCAGCCCCACCCAGGAGCTTGACTCCTCTATCAAGCACATGGAGGAAAAAGTCATCCCACCAAATAATAAATGTCCTATTCCTTTATCTTACTTTCTTTTCCTGCTTGGATTTGGGCAGATAATGAAATCTGAAAACAACTTTAGAGTAGGCGAAAAAGCAAGCAGGGAGGGAGCAGAAAAAGCTTGCTTTTCTCCACACTGAAGTAGATCCAAACATGACCATGGGAGAAGTCTAATATGTCAGGTTCAGAATTTTGGCTAATATCAGGACATTATGGTTTCTAACTTCAACTGTGTTTGCACTTAACCATTAGGCTATAACCTAAGAATTCAAGACATGGGGCCTGTGGGAATTTCATCCTGGGCCTGAGAAGACTACCACCACTGATTAAAATTTAAAAGGCAGTGGCAGACACACATACAGTTATATTTTGTTTATGTCACGAGTCATAATTGTTCAACATATGAATTATATTAATAAAAGTTAGTCATTTTTTCCAACTCTTTTTTTCCCTCAAAAAGAGGGAAGTCTCCAGATGTCCTCTAGGGCAAAATAAATTGGAAAGCAAAGATGAATTTTCATGTTTCTGTAAGTCTGGCTTTTCTATCTAAAAATGCTTTCTATCAGAGAAGTAAAACTGAACACTGAACTAG
>JAQZBX010017157.1:12587-35925 GCA_029593785.1 Cabassous unicinctus | reverse complement strand
GAGATTTTATACAATTTTTACACGTATCTATGGGGATGAACAAGTCCAGATTCCACAGGCAGGTTGCAAACCAGGGGCTCTGATGAAAGTCTGAAGAAGGTCCTTTATGAGTTCCTGGGAGAAGTTAGCTGTCCAAAGACGAGCTGGGAAATTCTTTCTGAAGGCTGAAATCACTTCCTCTTTTAAGGCATTCAACGGATTGTATAAAACGTCACTCATTGCTAATGGCAATCTCCCTGGTTGATTGTAGATGTGATCAGCCATCTATGCAGTAAACTCACTGATGACTAAATGTCCTTGTATTACAATTAGCCCAGTGCTTGCTTGACCAAACAACTGAGCACAATTACCTGGCTGAGTTCACACATCAGCCTAGCCATCACATACATGGTCTTTCTTTTCATTACATTTGGCAAAATAGGAAGGCAGATTTACAGATGGTAAATCTCATGATCCATGAATGAAACATCCAAGAGGAATATTGTGCATTCAGTATCACCAGCTCACATGGCCAGGCTGCCCCATTAAATGTACCAGATTTATTGGCTTACTCTCATACATCCAGGAATGGTCCTGCTTCGAATAATGAAAAATAACCTTCTACCAATATGATATGGCAATCGATCTATCTCAAGTTTAAATCTTCTCTTCAGAGCTTCAGAAATTGTTTGAGTTTGACTTCACATGTGTTTTAGTCATTCTAGTATTGAGTACGAAATGCAGTGTTCAAAAAGCAGTGTGATTTTTTAGAGGAAAAAGCATAGGCTTTTGGAACCAAACACCTTAATTTGAATCTTTGCTCTGCCATTTAGCAAAATGAATTAAGAAACAAGCTTTCTTAATTCATTTTTAAGTCCACTGAAGATTTACTGAACATATGATACAGGTTTCTGTACAGTTACTGTTTTTTTTTTTTATGTTTATTCTAATCATCCTATACCCAAAGCCAAGTGTTCTTTCTAGGCTAATGTTGCCACAAACTTGATGGGGTCTGCAGAATCAGGGACTCTTCAAATATCATCTATTAACCAAATAAATAATGCCTCATATATACCCTGTACGCTATTATTTTTAAAAAGTGTAAAGATAATCTTGAATTAAAAATAAATTGTCATTCAGAAATAATACAGAATTCAAAATAGCTTTTAGCAATTATTTATTTTGTTCAATCAGTTGGTGCTAAATGTATAAATAATACCAAAACATCAAAAGGAAATCTCTAAAAGTTATGAATATTTGTTTAAGATTTTTCCATATTTATTTTGCTTTGATTATTGGGATCTCCTTCCATTTCCATACTTTCTCCTCTCTTTGTCCCACCTTTCTTTCCCTACAACTGAAGTTCACTCTTTTCTTTTCTAATATATATTTTTATTTTTAAAAAGATACTTAGATTACATAAATGTTACATTAAAAAATATAGGGATTCTCATACGCCCCACTCCCCAACCTCCCACATTTTCCCACATAAACAACATCCTTCATTAGTGTGGTACATTCGTTGCAATTGATAAACACATCCTGGGGCATTGCCACAGAGTATGGATTATAGTCTACATTGTAGTTTACAGTCTCTTCCACACAATTCTGTATGTTATGGGAAGATATATAATGGCCTATTTCTGTCATTGCAATGTCATTCAGGACGATTCCCAAGTCCTGAAAATGGCCCCGTATTATACCTGTTTTTCCCTCTCCCTGCCCTCAGAGGCTCCAGTGGCCACTACCTCCACATCAATGTTGTAATTTCTTCCATTGCTAGAATCACAATAAGTCTATAGTAGGACACCAGTAAGTCCACTCTAGTCCATAGTTCATTCACCAATCCTAAGGATTCTGGGATGGTGACGTCCACTCCACCTCTAATTGAGAGGGGGCTTCGACCCCATACAGCCAATGTATGGGACTCTCTTGCTTGCAGTTGTAGGCTTTCCTGGTTCCTTGGTATGGTGGTTGTCAATCCTCACCTCCTTGTTAGTTGTCCTGGGTGAGTCCAATGAACTGGATGGAAAGTATGCGTTGCAACTCCTCTGAGGCTCAGGGCCCAGCTGGGACATGGACAGACCAAAGATTTAAGTCTCCTGGATGTACACCTACCAATTCCAGCACCAACTATACATTCAAATAGAAGGACAGATGAGCCATGTGTAGGGAAGCCATAACTGAGTCCAACTCTGTCACTCTCAGGAGCACAAACTCCAAAGTAGGGCCCACTGGCAAGGCACAAAGCTCCAGAGCTATCTGCCATGACTGTAGGACCTGGGTGTCTCCAGAGCCCTCAGGAGCCCCACTATTTGGGATAGTATCTATTTTGGCAGTCTATGAGATCCTGCTGAGATGTACATAAGCGTTACCTCTGGGATGACCTCTCAACTCACTTTGAAGTCTCTTAGGCATATAAACTCATTTGTCTTTACCTTTATTCGAGGTCTTTTTCCAGTTGCATTGCTAGTCGGTGCTTGGTAGTAATAATCCCTCGGTGTCAGGGAAGCTCATCCCCAGGAGTCATGTCCCATGCTGAGGGAAGGTAATGCATTTATATGCTGAGTTTAGCTTAGAGAGAGGCCACATTTAAGCAACAAGGAGGCCCTCAGAAGGTAACTCTTAGGCACCCTGTAATACTAGGCTAAGTTTCAATTTCAAGAGCGAAGGCTCATAAGCATAGTCATCAGTATCAAGGGCCCATTAGTGGACCATCCTCCTTCACCAGTCATTGTCCCTGTACTATTCCATTACAGAATGTGGCAGAGCTCTCCAGGATGGGAATTCAATATTCTTTCAGTTATTATGTGAATCTCCACCCACTGTGACACTGCCCCGTGAATATTTGAACACATTTATACACCTTATATGTATGTTCAAGTGAACTTCCTCCCATGTATCCCCCATCACTGACACCCCACACCAATGATCTTCCCCTGCCTCAGTTGTAACCCTTCTGTGATCCAAAGCTTCTTCAAAAATGAAGCCAATAAAATAGCCAAATACAATTAATAGGAAAATGAAATAATAATGATAGTTTTAAGTATAAGAAATAAAATACATAAAAATTTACAAAAAATAAAATAAAATTTAAAATTTGAGATATTAAAAAATAATGAAAAATATTAAAAATTTTTTTTTGACATTTTGCCTTTTATCACTCTAGTATCTGTTGTCCTGTATGTACAGTGACATTTTCTTCTATTTATTCCCCAGCATTTTACTTTTTTCATTTTGTTTTCAAAGAAGTTTTAGGTCACAGTAAAGTCACATATAAAAAGGAGGTTATCAAGAAAGTAAAAAGGCAGCCTACCCAATGGGAGAAAATATTTGGCAACCACATATCTGATAGGAGCTTAATATCCAGCATATATAAAGAAATCCTACACCTCAAAAACAAATAGACAGACAACCCCTTTAAAAATGGGCAAGCGATTTGAAAAGACACTTCCCCAAGGAAGAAATACAAGTGGCTAAAAAGCACATGAAAAGATGCTCAACATCACTAGCTATTAGGGAAACGCAAAGCAAAACTACAATGAGATACCATCTTACACCCATTAGACTGGCAACTATTAAAAAAATGGAGGACTACAAGTGTTGGAGAGGATGTGAAGGAATGGGAGCCCTCATCCACTGCTGGTGGGAATGTAGAATGGTTCAGCCATTGTGGAGGACAGTTTGGCAGTTCCTCAAAAAACTAACTATAGAATTGCCACATGATCCAGCAATTCCACTGCTGGGTATATACCCAGAAGAACTGAAAGCAAGGACTCGAACAGATATATGCACAGCAATGTTCATAGCGGCACTATTCACTATTGCCAAAAGTTGGAATCAACCCAAATGCCCATCAACAGATGAATGCATGAACAAAATGTGGTGCATACATACAATGGAATATTACTCAGTTGTAAGAAGGAATACAACTAACACACGGGATAACATGGATGGATCTTTAGGACCCTATGTGGAGTGAAGCAAACCAGGCATTGAAGGACAAGTATTACATGATCTCACTGATATGAATTAAGTAAATCGAGCAGACTCAGAGAGCTATTGTTTGGAAGATAGGTTTACAGGAAACAGAAAGGGAGAAGAAGGTTGTGAGCCAACGCCCATATGGGCAAAATCTATGATAAGGTGGAAGTGTGTTGTTGGGCATTGAAGGTATATGACAGGAGGGTAGTGATACTATTGGGTTGGGTAGTGCAGGTTTGACAGAGGGGTAGAGTGGGGAGGGTGGGTTGGATGGTCCATGGAACTTGGGGGAGGGTTAGGGGAGGGGCCTGGTGAGCACTGGGGATTGGCAGGTATGTAGTTTAAAGTACAAAGTTGGCAATGCTCTTATGGCAATATGACAAGGAAGGGTTACTGGTTTAAGGTGTTGTTTGGGCTGCATTCGAAACAGGGTGCACCTGGGGCAGGCTTCTAGGAAGTGTGTGAGTGATCATTTTGTCATAATGTGTTGTATCAGTGGGTGAAGATTTAACATAATGAGGTTCATTGTTTTCTATGTCCAAAATCACCATTGGTTAACACTGTCAAAATAGGCTGAAAAAACTTGACCATGGCTTCTTCTTTTGACTGTTGTTTCAAAGAGCCCTGCTCAGGTATATAAGTTGTATGAACACATACATCCTATGTTATTGAGATACGTTTTTAAATGACTTTTTATCCTTTCAGATGAGGTTTTTCTTGGGGTTGAGCAGTATATGTCTCAGTATATATATATCTGGATATATAATAGCTTCACCTCCACAGATTTTGGGGTATATAACACACTGAAATCTTTCCCTGTCTCATCTTGAGAGGTGGATCATATAAAATCACATTTCCTCAATTTTAGTCCAATTATGATTCCAATATCCTCTCTCCATTACCACTCCAAACTACTGAAAATTGCTGCTAAGCTCTCCATCTTTGAGTATCTTTTTATTTTAATTTTATTTTCAACAATAAATTTTGTAGACATAAGATTTAAAGAAAGCTCAAATAATAATGATAAAACTAATTTATGCTAGCATATGTAGCATTTAAAAATTTGTACTCTAAGAAATATTATGATATAGCTTTAAAACAGAAATTTTGTGGTAGGGTTATACTGATGCTGAAATTCTCTTCAGTTTTTAAGCATTTCTTAGTTTTCATTGTAAGCATTTAAAGGCAGAAACCGTTTTCTCATCACTGAGAATTAACAACTGTGAAAAACTTGTCGCATTTGCTTACCGTGTTTGTTAAAGATGTAAAACATAATATAATGGGAAAATCCCCTTAAACCATCATTATAGTCCCATTCCACAACCAGATTTTCAGAAAAATCTCAAAGTTAGTGGGTAGCTTTTCAGTTCATTTAAGTACATTCATATATATGAATATTAATAATGCATATCATTGTTCTCATGTGTTTTTACTTGCTCATTTATCATTATATGAGTGTCACTTTTATCTTGTATTTTTTCACCCAATATTGTGATTTTGAGGTCTATTCATCTTACATCGTATTCTATTTTATGTCTATATTTTGTTTATTTATTTCCTAACCAATGGTCATTTAGATTGCTTCCATCCAAAGATGTCCTAATATACATCTTTGCAACTGTGTGAAAACTTTTCTAACATATATAGTATTTTTTAAAAATTGTACTTTTATAGAAGGGGTTCTTAACCCCTTTCCCAGTCAGGAGAAATGAATACTACTGTAATTTACTTATTGCATACATTCGTAAGTGAAGGAAATGCTAGATTTCAGTTAGAGGTCAGAGAAAATAAAGATAAGTTGATTTTTCTCAATTCAAGCTCACAGACCACCTGAAATCTTTCCATGGACCTCTTGGGGGTCCATGGACCCCTGGTTAAGAACTCCTCTACTATAGGAAAGATTGTAATGTAGTGTTAAAACCTTAGAATTCTTTCTGTGGTAGGATTATATTGCTAGTAAAGTTCTCCTAAGTTTTTAAGCAGTCATAGTATTGTTTTGTTTTGCCAAGTTTTCAAAATTCCTCTCTTCATCTTTCCCCTTGATTACCCCCACCCTCCGATGTGTCCCCTGGCCCCACCTCATAAGCCAACATCCCATTCTATTAGTATTTTACCCAGCCTGGATACTCAGAGGATGTACATACATATTGCTTTCCTGTGACACTTTGCTTAGAAATAGCAAAAATAAATCTGATGGAAAAATCACAGAGAAAGATCTATTCTTTAAAATGCCAGCTATCTGCCTGATATGAATGACTCACACTCAGGAAGTGACAAGTAATGTATTGTCATATTTGAAACAGAAATTGCCATTCTTTAACCCCTTGACCAACCAGACCATCACAGATAAGATTTCCTAAGTACTTCCTAAATGGGAGAAGCAGACAAACTACTGCTTGCAATGCATATTCGTACTTCCATATGTCAGGCTTCATTGTTGAATATTTCATGATGGTAGTCAGGTAATTAAGCAAATATTTGAAGGAGAAAAAGGGGGTAGTAGAGACAGAGTGGAGAGGAGGGAGAAAACCTGGGACACTAGCAGTGTTTGTCCTAGAACTTGATTGGATTAAAATCCCAAACAAAAATGAACAAGGCATTTGTATTTTTATATATAAAGAACTTTTAGATTTTACAATACTCTTTATATGTGATGTGTGAAGGGGACGCTGAGCCACCTACATCTTAAAAGTACTAAGATGATATTTGAAGGCATGCCAGTTGCTTCGAGTTCAGTGCTCTCTCCATTATATGATTATGAGGGTCAAAGCATAGACAATAAAGTAATTGTCTCATAACAAAATATTTCACTTTTCTTAAGATGTTTAGTGTTAAATGTCATTGCAATGAATGGAACCAGCCAATAGCTTGCTTGGGAGGAGTTCAAACTTGCATGTGATTTGGGACAAGTGTTCCTATATTCCTATCAGCATAGTTAGCTATTATTACAATACACAAATGAAATCCACCACTTTATCCCCAAATCTCACCATTGTCAAAAATCATTTTCCTTTCTTCCAGCTTTTTATTCCCTTCAGAACTCAACAAGTAGCAAATGTGGTTGTTGAAGTTTCAGACATAAAAATTGGTGCTATTTAGAAAAGCTGTGATTGGATGAATGAATGAAAAGCCTTATAGAATATTTCAAAAGAAATGCAGGTGTATTAATTCCAAAGAATACATTTACATAAATAACATAGTACTGTGAATATCTCTTTCAGAAATGCTTTGCTAGGTGGAAAAAATAATTTGTGGTTACTATAATATCAGAAATAATTATGTGTCTTTGTATGCCCTTATACAAAGGCATATATATAAATATATATATATAGTAGAAGGGTATTTACACTATTAATCACTAGGAAAATGTAAAAATAATAGATACCATAGGACTTCCCCATCAGTCCGTGAAGAGTCAAATCCATTGGGAATTGTTTTCCTCCCAAAAACCTAGAAAACTGGACTGTGGTCCCTGAAAAAAGGGAAACAATGTAGTGAGCCTTATAATCGCCCCAGCCTACTGCTTGCAGGCACTTTCCAGTCTGCAGCATAGGAGAGGGGAATGGAAATGGAGCCTGGTGTTTTCCTGATTTCAGGAGACATTGTAGTTTGGGGAGGCAGAAGTAGTCACAATTTATGGGCAGAGTGTCAGAGAAGGGAGCTTCATAAAGAGCGAGCGACCTCTGGATATTTGCAGAAGGTCCCTGTTTTGGTTTGATAAAGGCTGCCAAGGCAATATACCAGAAATGGGTTGGCTTTTACAATGGGGATTTATTAACTTAAAAGTTTACAGTTCAGAGGCCATGAAAGTGTCCAAATCAAGGCATCATCAGGAGATGCTTTCTCCCTGGGCTGCAGCTGTGGGTGAGTAGGCACATGGCAGTGTCTGCTCATCTCTCCCCTCTCCTCTAGGCCTCCTTGCTTTCAGCTTCTGGCTTTGGTGCCTTCCTCTCAGTTTCTGTGTTCCATTGATTTTAGCTTCTGGCTCCTGGTATCTTCTCTCTCAGTTTCCAGGGGTTTCTCTCTGTCTCTGCAGCTTTTTTTCTATATCTTTGGGTTTTATTCCTCCATTTATAAAAGACTCCAGTAAGATTTTAATACCCACCTTGGGTCATGCAATCTTATCAAAGGCCCTTAACTGAAGTAATTTAACTAAAAGTTTCCACCTACAATAGGTTTACATGCACAGGAGTGGATTAGCTCTAAGGACATGATCTATGCTCCACGCAGCTTCAAACTGTCACAGTTCGCCTGGCATTTTTGGCTGAATATTGTCTGCATTTGCAGAAGGTGAATCTTCATGAAGCCAGGGAAAGAACGACCCAAAAGCAGTAGGCCAAACAATTCCCAGAAAGCACATGAAACTAGGGACTGTTTGCATTCCCAGTAGCCAGAATGATGAGACCCTATGGGGCACAGGGTAGAATTCTCAGAAGGGTCATGCCTTAGTAGCTGGGATAAATTAGCCCTAGAGTAAAGTCTATTCTGGACCCCTCCTAATAAAGCTGAACAGCAAGCAATGAAAAAGTCAAAATGATGTTCAAGTAAAGGCATCATGACAAAGCCCAATACTCTTTAAAGGAAAACAAACAAAAAAAAAAGTTGAATATAAATAATTATAACCTGTAATGGGGGATCAGAGCAAGAAGTAAAAAAGACTCTAACGAACACAGGAATAACAGATTGAAGGAGCAGCTACAACTCCTGGAGCTGAGAGCGCTCCCCCAAGGAAAGGGCTCTCCCAGAGCTTAGCTCCAGACCTTGTTGGAAAGCGTGGTGGCCATGGATCCCTGGATGGCAGAGAATTCACCGCAGTGCCACTCTGGTGGAGCTTGCCAAATTCCCCTCTCTATGATATAGGGGAAATCTGTTCATGGGGGAGGGTCTCACTGAAGACACTATGCTACAAAAATGCCCAAGGAGGGGCTGGGGAAGTTGCTGGCCATGGAGTGTTCTAGCAGTCATGAACTTCATCAGCCAGGCAGTGGGGAAGCTGTTAGAGATACAGGATACGGCTGAAAAAGCACACCAGAACCAGGAAGGAAAACCCTTCCCCTGCAAAGTCTTTCCAGCATCTTCTATTGTCAGAACTTACAGCCAGCTGGCAAAGGAAAAATAGTTAAAGGGCCAAGATCCATATTCACAAAGGAGACAATGAAGCATGAATTTATTATTGAGAGGCAATAAATTGATAACTGGTAACAATCTGCCTATTGGACTAATCAGCTTCCATATTCACCTTTCTACCCACATTTGAACTTTCTACATCAAAAAAACAACTCTATATTTGCATCTAATAAGATGAATCTATCCAACTGACAAAGTGTTCTCATCCAAAACTTTCTCTCAAATCTAAAAGTGCACGGTCAAAACAGTCATTGTATCCATTGCTGGCTATATTAATTACTCCTCAAATTCAGTCGCAGACCCATTGAATATTCTATTCCCTAAAGATTAAAACTTAAACTTAGCATACAGTAATTTGTATGGGAAGAAGGAAGTAAAAAATGGCCAGAATATACAAATAAACATATGCACAAAATGGATAAAGAGAAAAATATGGAAAGCTACCACAATCTTTTGCTTCTATAATTGGTCATGGGGTTGTAGTTGATATCTAGCTTCTTTCTTCAACTGCTGTCCTATATTTCCTTTGCTCTCAGTCAGAACCTCAGCTGATCTAGGTTCTTTACCTGGTAACGTGACCCAAAAATTCATTCCCAAATGGCCTGAGTCCTCTATCATTCTGCCTTTGGTTGTAGGTGTTTTGTTTTTGGTTTTTTTTTTGTTTGTTTGTTTTTGTTTGTTTGTTTAAAACAACAGAAATGTATTCTCTCACAGTTCTGGAAACCCAAAATCAAAGTGTCTGCTGGGCCACACTCTCACAGAAAACTTCAGGAGAGAATCCTCCCTGTCCCTTCCAGCTTTTGGTGGCTCCATGTGTTCCTTGGGTTGTGGCAGCATAAATCCAGTCTCTGCCTGTCTTCATATGGCTTTCTCCCCTGTGTTTCTGCCTTTCCCTTATAAGGGCACCAAATTTGGATTTAGGACTCACTCTAAATTTAGGGGAGAGATGAACCATTTTGCCTGATAGCTTACAGCAGACCTTGGGAAGAGAGCAGAGACTGATATAGGAAGCCCTGAGAGACAAGCCCTATGCCAGTCTGCAGCAGAAATCAGGAAGAAGTGGAGCATCAAGAGGAAGAGGAAGCCCAGAAGGGAAGGCAGAGACCAGCCAGAGATCGGCGACCATCTTGCCTAAACACGTGGCAACTGACTTTGGTGAGAAAGCAACCTTGAGTTGGACTTTTTACAGTCTTGTATCTGTAAGCTTTTACCTCAAATAAATACCCTTTATAAAAGCCAACAGATTTCTGGTACTTTACATTGGCAGTCCTGTAGCTAATACCAGAGGGAACACTACCTAACTCATTCTTTGAAGCCAACATCACCCTAATAACAAAGCCAGATAAAGATACTACAAGAAAAGAAAATTACAAACCAATTGCTCTTATAAATATAGATGCAAAAATCCTCAAAAAATACGTGAAAATCGTATCCAACAACACATTAAAAGAATTATAACCATAATCAAGTGGAATTTATCCCAGGTATGCAAGAGTGATTCAACATAAGAAAATCAATTAACATAATACACCGCATAAACAAAACAAAGGAATAAAATGACATGATCATCACCAGTGATGCAAAATAGGTATGTGACAAATCCAGCATCCTTTCTTGATAAAAACATTTAGGAAAATAGGGATAGAAGGAAACTTCCTCAACATGCTAAAGGGCATATATGAAAAATCCACAGCTAGCATCATACTCAATGGTGAAAGACTGAAAGTTTTCCCTCTAATATCTGGAACAAGACAAAGATGCCCACTGTCACCACTGTTATGCAAAATTGTACTGAAAGTTTTAGCAGAGCAGTAAGGCCAGATAAAGAAATGAAAGGCATCCAAATTGGAAAGGAAGAAGTAAAACTTTCCGTATTTGCAGATGACAGAATCCTATATATAGAAAGCCCTTCAAAAATCTACAACAAAGCTACTAGAGCTAATAAATAAACTCAGTAAAATGGTGGGGTACAAGATCAACATGCAAAAATAAGTAGTGTTTCTATATACTAGTAATGAGCAATCTGAAGAGGAAATAAAGAAAAAATTCCATTTATAACAGCAACTAAAATAATCAAATATCTAGGAATAATTTTAACAAAGGATGCAAGGACATGTACACAGAAAACTACAAAACAATGCCAAAAGAAATTAAAGAAGACATAAATAAATGGAAGGACATTCTATGTTTATGGATTGGAAGACTAAAAATTGTTAAGATGTCAATTCTTAGCCAAAATAATTTAAAGAGTCAATGCAGTCCCAATCAAAATTCCAACAACATTCTTTGCAGAAATGGACAAGCCAATTATCAAATTTATTTGGAAAAGAAGAACTAATTTGGAGGACTCATGCTTCCTGACTTTAAAGCATATAACAAAGCTACCATGGTTAAAGGGACATGGTTTTAGTCCAAGGATAGCCATATTGATCAGTAGAGATGAATTAAGAGTTCAGAAATAGACCCTCACGTCTATGATCAATTGGTTTTTGACAAGACTGCCAGGTCCACTCAATTGGGAAAGAATAGTCTCTTCAACAAATGGTGCTGGGAGAATTGTATATCCATATGCAAAAAAATGAGAGAGGACTCCTAGTTCACACCATATATAAAAATTAACTCAAAATGAGTCAAAGACCTAAATATAAGGACCAGGAATATAAAACTTCTAGAAGAAAATGTAGGGAAAGATCTTCAGGATCTTGTGCTGGGCTATGGTTTTCTGGACTTTACCCCCAGAGCACAAGTAATGAAGGAAAAAAATAGATAAATGGGACCTCCTTAGAATTAAAACTTTTGTGCATCAAAGACTTTGTCATGACAGTGAAAAGACAATCTACTCAGTAGGAAAAAATACGTGGAAACCACATATCTGATAAGTTTAATATTCAGAATATATGAAGGGATCCTACAACTCAACAATACAAAGACAAACAGCTCAGTTAAAAAAGGGGCAAAAGACTTTAATAGACATTCCTCCAAAGAGGTTATACAAATGGCTAAAAAGCATATGAAAATGTGCTTAACATCACTGCTATTAGTGAAATGCAAATCAAAATCACGATGAGATATCATTTCACACCCACTGAAATGGCTAAGTATAGAATTAACATATAACTCGGCAATCCTTCTGCGAGGTATATACCCAGAAGAATTGAAAGTTGGGACTCTAACAGATATTTGCACACTAATGTTCATAGTGACATTATTCTCAATTACCAAAAGATGGAAGCAACCCAAATGTCCATCAACTGAAGAATGGATAAAGAAAATGTGGTATATGATGGAATATTATTCATCAGTAAGAATGAATGAAGTCCTGATATATACGACAACATGGATGAACCTTGAGGACATTATGCTGAATGAAATACACCAGACACAAAAGGACAAATATTGTGTGATCTCACTGATATGAAATAATTATAATAAACAAACTCCTAGTTAGAATATAGAATATAGGTTACCAGGGATATAATGGGGAGTTGATGCTTAATTTGTACAGAATTTCTATTTAGGTTGATTGTAAAGGTTTGGAAATGATAATGGTGATGGTAGTACATTAATATGAGTGTAATTAACAACACTGGTGACATAAACAATATTGGTGACATGGTTAAAAGGGGAAAACTTTAAGTCGTATTTGTTGCTAGAATAAAAATTAAAAGATAAAACAAAGGACTGTGTAACACAGTGAACCCTATTGTAGATGATGGACCATTGTTAATAGTACAAGTATAAGAATGTTCTTTCATGAATTATCACAAAATATGACACTAATACAAGATGTTACTAAGATGGTTGTAACACTTTGAAGTTCTTTTTTGAATCATAAACGACTATGTTCTTAAATCAATCCATTTCTGTGGGTGTGGTACCCTTTGATAAGCATTAGATTCTCTTTAGATGACTTGATTAGATAGCTTTTGAATGGACAACATCAGTGAGGTGTGACACAGGTTGAGTTTCCATCCTCGTGCTGGGCCTTATATAAACAGAGACACAAAGAGGGACACAAGGAAAAAGGAAGCTGCCATATTGATCCTGCCATGTGTGAGAGAGAACTGCAGGAAAACAGAGAAGCCCTGAGAAGCTGAGAGAGATCCCAGCAGAGCACAGAGGAATGGAAAGAGGCCCTGAGGGCTGGGCCCATGGAGCAGCTCAAGGCTGAGGAGACAAGCCTTGCCTTATGCTTGATCACCATGTGGCAAGATGCCAGGAGTACCAGTAGCTGACTTTGATGAGAAAACATCACTGATGATGCCTTGATTTGGACATTTCAGGCCTTAGAACTGTAAGCTTTTATCACAAATAAATCCCCTTTGTAAAAGCCAACAATTTCTGGCACTTTGCATCAGGAGCCCCATGGTAGACTAAGACAATAGTATATGAAAAAATACACCTAATGTAAACTGTGGATGACAGTACTATTTTAATAATTTTCATCAATTGTAACAAAAGTAACTACTGTTAAAAAATTAGTACAATTACAAAAATGGGCTATCCTCAATTGTAACTAATCTTCCACACCAATGTAAGGTTTTGGTGTTGGGTAGTGTAGGAGTCCTGTATTTTATGCATGGTTGGTCTGTAAACCCATAACTTCTCTAATATTAAATAAATAAATAAATAAATAAATAAATAAATATTTTATGGTCAATTGAGTCTTTTTAAAATTTTTATTTTTAAAGAAGCTTTGATTACATATGTGTTTCATGAAAAATATAGGGGATTCTCATATCCCCCACCTCCACCCCCTCCCACACTTTCCCACATTAACAACATCCTTCATTAGTGTGGTACATTTGCTACAATTGATGAACACATATTGAAAAATTGCTACTATCTGTGGACTGTAGTTTACATTATAGTTTACACTCTGTCTTGCACAATTTTGTAGGTTATGAAAAAATACATAATGGCCTGTATCCATCATTGCAATGTCATGCAGATCAATTCCAATGTCTCAGAAATGCCCCCAATTACACCTATTCTTCCCTTTCTCTCCCCTCAGAACCTCTGGTGGCCACTGCCTTTATATCAATGATAAAAGTTCTTCCATTGCTAGAATAATAATAAGGCTATAGTAGAATAATAATAAGTGTACTTTAGTCTATTGTTCATTCCCCAATCTTGAGGATTTGGGGATGCTGATGCTCACTCTGTTTCTAATTGAGAGGGGTCTTAGATCCCATGGCGCAGATGGATGGGACTATCTTGCTTGCAGTTGCAGACACTCTCTGTGCCTTGGGATGGGCATTGTCCATCATCATCTCCTTGTTAGTTGTCCTGGGTGAATCCAGTGAAGTGGAGAGTAGGTGTTGCAACTCTGCTGAGATTCAGGGCCCAACTGGCACATGGACAGACCAAAGACTTAAGTCTCTAGGACATATATTTAATAAGTATAGTGCTAATTATAGATTCAAATAAAAGGTGCAGAAAAGCCATGTGTGGAGAAACTATAAATGTGTCTAACTCTGTTACACGGGGGAGCCTAAATTCCAAAGTAAGGTCCAAGACAATTTGCAAGCTTGTCTGCCCTGCTTATAGTGTCTAGATGTCTCTAGAGCCCTCAGGAGTCCCACTATTTGAAGCACTGTTTACTGTGGCAGTCAATGAGATCTTGCTGAGACTTGCATAAGTGTACTGGAATGACTTCCCAACTCACTTTGAAATCTCTTAGACTTAAAAACTTATTTGTATTTACTATTTCCCCCTTTTGGTCAAGGTCTTTTTCTGGATGCATTGCTGGTTGGCACTTGGTAATAATCCCTTGGTGCCAGGGAGGCTCATCCCTGGGAGTCATGTCCCATGCCAGGGGGAAGGTAGTGCATTTATATGCTGAATTTGGCTTAGAGAGAGGACACATTTGAGCAACAAGGAGGCTTTCAGGAGGTAACTCTTGGGCAACATATAATACTAGGTTAAGTTTCAATTTTTCAAGAAAAAGTTCGTAAGTACAATCATCATTAGGTACTGCCTTTATACTTGGGGGATTCTTGCCATCCTTTTAGAGAATGTAGAAGAACTCTGCAGGATGGGAATTCAATATTCTTTCAATTATTGTGTGGGTTTCCACCCAAGGAGACAATGCCCCATGAACACTTGAACATAGTCATATGCCTTAGAGACATGCCCCAGGTGAACCCCTCCCCATGCATCCCTCATCACCAACACACCACATGAGTGATCCTCCCCTGCCACAGTTGTGACCCTTCTGTGATCCAAAACCTCTCCAAAACCGAAGCCAACAAAATAACCAAGTAAAATTAATACAAAAATGAAATAATAATCATAGTTTTAAAAATAAATAAAATACAAAAAAATTAAAAGTCTGAAATAATAAAAATTTTTTTTCATACATTGTGTCTTTCATCACTGTAAGATCTGTTGTCTTGTAAGTACAGTGACATTTTCTTCCATATATTTCCCCAGATTCTGATTCTTTTCATTTTTTCTTCAAAGAAGCTTTAGGTTACAGAAAAGTCCCATAGGGAATATAGGGGATTCCCATATACCCTATGCCTGACCCCTTTTCTCCTCTCCCCTATTAATAAAATTTTATATGCAGATGGTACATTTGTTACAATTGATGTACAAATAGTGAATCATTGCTATTAACCATGGTCAGTGATTTATGTTATGGTTTACATTTTGGACCATACTTTTATAGGTTTTGATGAAATTTTAAATGGCCTTTATCTGTTATTGCAAGATCATGCAGAACAATTTTAGTGCCCTAAAAATGCTCTATGTTCCATCTAGTCTATTCTTTCCTGCCCCTCCCCTTGGAATCTATGGTAACTATTGTTTCAATTTTTGAAGAATAAGATTCATAGTTAATTTCAATAATATTGAGGACTTGACATATTGGTCTGTTTTCTTTTATTAGGCACTGTCTATGTTCTTGAGGGATTCTTGACCCTCTGAGAACATAGCAGGACTCCCCAGGATAGGAGTTTAATATTTTCTTGTTTATTGTGTTGGTCTCCACCCACTGATATAACATACTATGACAAGATGAACAAGTACATATTCCATGGAAACCTACTCCAGATGCGCCCTGTCCTGTATATCCCCCCACCCGACACCATATACCAGTAACCCTCCCATGCCATATTTGCCAAAAGAACATTCTCAACATTGTAGTTTTAACCAAAGTCCTGCAAATCCCCAGAGTTCACCTTCTCTTTCCCCCGACCCTCCCTCCAGTTCCATGGATAGTCTAACCCAACCCCCGACACTACTCCCCTTTACAGACCAGCATTGCCGAACACAATTACATCACTGTACCACTGTCACAGCCTTGGAACTCTAAGCTTTTACCACAGATAAATCCCCTTTGTAAATGCCAACATCTTTCTGGTATTTTGCTTTGGCGGCCCCATGGCAAACTAAGACAATAATATATGGAAAAAATATACCTATTGTAAACTATGGACAATAGTTAATAGCACTATTTTAATAATTTTTCATCAATTGTAACAAAGGTAACTACTGTTAAAAAATTAGTGCAATTACAAAAATTTGCTATCATCAATTGTAACTAATGTTCCACACCAATGCAAAGTTTTGGTGGTGGGTAGTGTATGGGAGTCCTGTATTTTATGCATGGTTGGTCTGTAAACCCAAAATTTCTCTAATATTAAATAAATAAATAAATAAAATTTTAAAAAGTCTTTAGAGCTCAAGATCTTAAGAAGTTGAGTCAAGTAACAAACTTGAATCACTTTAGACACTTTTGTCCAAATATTATAGGACTACATTAAATACAAAAAATGCTCATCAAAAGGCTTGGATTTTATTATGATGTCTATTTCAATTAACTGAAAGCACAAAATAGTATTTTTAAAGAGCCAAGTTCACCTGTCTATGTGGAAGTAATAATCCTACCATTATTTTCTTTATTACCTGATTAAACTCCTCTTTATCTTACCTATTGTCTATACAGGTCAATGTATATTCATCATATTGGTATTGAAAGCATTTTGAAACCTTCAGTTATATCCTGTTCCCATATGTTCTTTCATAAATACAAAGCTAATTGCCCATTTAGTGCTGTTAAAGCTTTTGTTCCTTAATTATTGCCTTTGTAGGGTCCATTAGCAGTGGACATTGCAACATATCTGGTACTTAAATCTGGACAACATATTCCTTCTTTCTATTGTGTTTGAGAATAATTAACAAACAGGGATATACGGACTTCCAACATTTTACTGGCTTAAGAACTGTAGTGACCAATTCTTTCCAAAGTCACTATAGCATAGATGCTAAGTTCTATCCATTGATCCAGGTAGCCCTGCACATTTACCATCGTTTCCTCTTTGCTAACTGGGCCTTAGAGCATTTAGGGGATTCTACTGTTTGAGTTGTGCAATATCAGTGGGAACAGAAATACCAGGTGACTCCAGTCAGCATTTGGGGAAGCCAGAACAAAAGCATTGTTTCCCATTTGACTCTAGTGTATTATCAGGTGAAGTAGTCAAAAAAAGTCAGTACCAGATGGCTCCAAACTTGATTCTAATAGTATGGCTATTTAATTATTGAATTAATCAGAAATAAAAATCTTGGCATTTAGTTATACCTCTCTTATTCATATGGTCATAACTGGTTTTACCTTGCATAAACTTGGACCAGCTCCATGGTTTTTTAAAAAGCTAACACGTTCATTACAAATGATAAGCACAACATCCTTTTTATAACCCTATATCTGAGACTGTAAAGAAGGCAGAAAATCAGTGGACAAAATCAGGTTGGCTGGGTTGGAGCAGGCAAGTCCTATTGATCCATCGATAATGTTCTCTTCCAACAGCACTCATCCTGATGGCCCCCAGAGGAGTCTATGTCCTAATCCCCAGAATCCATGAATATGTTGGGTTACATGACAAAGGGCAGTTAAGGTTGCAGATGGAATTAAAGTCGCTAATCATCTGACCTTAAAATAAGATTATCCTGGGTTATTTGGGTGGTCTAATGTGATCATGAGAGTACTTTAAAGTGAAAGAGAGAGGCAGAAGAGAAGCTCAAAGTGATGGGTTGTGAAAAGGACTCAGCTCACCGTTATTGGCTTTGAAGATGGAGTCAGGGGGCCATGAGCCAAGGAATGCGGGTGGCTTTTAGAAGCCAGAAAAGACAAGAAAATGGATTCTCCCCTAGAACTTTAGAAGGGAATGCAGACATACCAACACCTTGCTTTTAGTGCAGCAAGACCCATTTCAGATTTCTGAACTGCAGAACTGTAAGATAACAAATTTGGGTTGTTGTAAGCCACTAGGCTTGCGGGAATTTGTTACAACAGCAATAGGAAACTCATACAACAACCTTAATCATCTCACTATTCTTTCAGCTGATCATGACCCTTAATGATGACAAAGCAGGTAAGACATCTGTTCACAAATTATTTTAAGTTAACATAACTATTGTCAGAAACGACAGCATCTATCACCCAAATGTCCTAGAACTGCTATTGCTGACATAGAAATTTTAGATGAAATAAGTACTTTGTGACATTTAAAGATTTTCATACAATTTAGGAATTTTCTCCCTCTGGAGTGGCCCTGCATAATTCAAATAGAGTATTTTCTTAAATTTAAAAATAACTTCAAAGTACATACACTTAAAAAAGAAATAAGGCCAGAGTCAACGATGGACTGGAGCCAGCTTTTAATGGCATAGAAATGCCAGTTCTTAAATTTTTAGGAATTTTGGGAGCCCTGAAATCATCCAGAGTGGGTGTATTACCCTCCAGAAATTAGCAAAAACTATGAAGAAAAAGCTCATTACTAAACCTTTACCAGTGCACCAACAGCTAGAGTCTTGAACAAGCATCCTTCACATACATTGTATCTCCCCACTCCCAAGATTTATCCACTACTATCAATGTGGTATGTATCTTCCAGATAATTCTGTCTTTACATTTATTTTTGGGTTTCTAGATAAAACACAGGATTTTGTTAGCATTTCTTTCTCTCTTTTTTAAAGTATTATGATAAACTTATTTTTCTATAGCTGCATATTTCATTAGCTTAGTAAAATCCTGGAGATTTGTCCATGTTAGATCATATAGAACTGCCTAATTTTTTAAAACTATGATATTTCATATATAATCATATATATGTAAATATATAATATAGATATACCAGTTTAAATTATGTAATAATTATTTATGAATATGTGCATTGTTTTAAATTTCTTACTACTACAAACAGTGCAGCAATGGATGTCCTCATATGCCTCATGTACAAATGTGCATCAGGTTAAGTAATGACATTTGGAATTTCTAGGTCAAAAACTATGAGTATTTATCATTTTAATAAAAACTGTCTGCGGTGGTTAATTTTATGTATCCCCTTGGCTAAGCTATCATATCCAGCTGTTTAATCAGACCAATTTTGGTTTTGCTATGGAAGTATTTTGTACATAGAATTAGTGTTACTCAACAGGGGCTTGCTGACTGATGTGCACAGAAGTCAATGTGTGACACCAGGAATTTGAGAAAAGAAAGACTGTATTGCAAGACTGCCTAGCAAGGAGATAGGAGGTTAAAAACTCAAATCTGAGAAAACTGGATATCCATATCCAAAAGAATGAAAGGGGACCCCTATCTCATACCTTACAAAAAAAAAAATTAATTCAAAATGGATAAAGGACCTAAATATAAAAGTTACAACCATAAAACTCCTTGAAGAAAATGATGTAGGAAAGCATCCTCAAGATCTTGTGGTAAGAGTTAGTTTCTTAGACCTTACACCCAAAGCATGAAAAACAAAAGAAAAAATCGATAAATGGAACTTTCTCAAAATTAAATATTTTTGTGTTTCAAAGAACTTTGTCAAGAAGGTGAAAACACAGCCTACTCAATGGGAGAAAATATTTGGAAACCACATATCTGATAAGGGTTTGATATCCATGATGTATAAAGAGATCCTATAACTCAATGATAAAAAGACAAACAACCCAATTTTTAAAAGGGGCAAAAGACTTGAATACACGTATTTTTTTTACAAAGAGGAAAAGCCAAAAAGCACATGAAAAGATATTCAACATCATTACCTGTTAGGGAACTACAAATCAAAACCACAATGAGATCTCATTTCACAACTACTAGAATGCCCACTATTAGGGAAAAAAAGAGAAAGCTACAAGTGTTAGAGAGGATGTGGAGAAATAGAAACACTTATTTACTGTTGGTGGGAATGTAGAATGGTACAGCTGCTGTGGAAGACTGGTGACTCCTCAGGAAGCTAAATATAGATCTGCTCTATGATCCAGTAATCCCACTACTAGATATATACTCAGAAGAACTGAAAGCAGGAATGAGAACAGGCATTTGCACCCTGATGTTCATAGCAGCACTATTCACAACTGCCAAATGATGGAAACAACCCAAGTGTCCATCAACCAATGAATACACAAAATGTGGTATATGCATACAATGGAATATTATTCAGCTGTAAGAAGAAATGATTTCTTGATGCATGTGATAACATGGATGAAACTTGAGGACATTATGTCGAGTGAAATAAGCCGGACACAAATAGACAAATATTATATTATCTCACTAATATGAACAAAATAAAATGAGTAAACTCATGGAGTTAATAGCTAGAATATAGGATAGAGAATGGGTAGCAGGGGCTTAATTTGTGCAGAATTTGTAATAAGGTTGATTGTAAATGTTTGGAAATAGATAGAGGTGATGATAGCACACTATAGTGAATGTAATTAACAGCGCTTATATGTGGGTATGCTTGTGGTTGAAAAGGAAAGTTTAGCATCGTGTATGCCACTAGAAAGAAAGCTAGAGGATGGAAACATGGGACTGGATAGCATAGTGAAGCCTGTTGTGGACAATGAATATGGTCGATAGTACAAATACAAGAATGTTAGGTGAAAGCAACCAGACACAAAGTACTACATATTGTTTGACTCCATTTATATAAAATTTAAATATAAATAAATTTATAGAGATGGAATTAGATTAGCAGTTATATACAGCAAGGGAAGGATAGAGGGATTGAGAGGTGACTGCTATGGGGTAGGGGTTTTTCTTTCTGGTGTAATGAAAATGCTCTAAAACTGTGGTGATAAATGCACAACTCTGCGATTATACCAAAAGCCATTGAATGCACACTTTAGATGGATTTTATGTATGTGAATACATCTCAATAAAATAGCTTTAAAAAAAAAACAAACTCAAATCTGTTTCCCTGGGCTGGGGAGAAGCAGGGTTTTACTGAGCTAGAGTTGGGAATGGCTTTGGGAGGTGGGATGATATGAAGTGGTGGTTATAAGATGACATGGGTCTGGAGGCAAAGTTAAGTGGAGCATGCACAGTAAAAGATCATGCCTGCCCATACATTGCTTGATCAAAAATGATGGCCTTAGCATGATGAGGGTTGGATATCTTAGTATTAACATTAAGGATAGGTTACTTTGGGTTAGCATTTGTTGCTTTGCTCATGTGCGTGTAGGGGTATCCCAAATCTTCTGATTTTGTCCAATTTGAACCAGCCAATAAAGCAGAAGTAAAAAAAATAGGGACTGGGTGGGATAGGGCATTACTAAGGACTGGGGTGACTTCTAGGCCATTCCCAGGGCGTGGACAGGATAATCAAGGGGAGTGGTCTAGGAGGCAAGACAAGGGCCTTTGTAGCTGGTTTCATTAGCATGTACAATCAGTTGACTTTGAGTACAGGAGTTAACCCTCAATATGTGAGTGGGCCTCCTCCAATCAGTTGAACGCTTTATGAGCAAAAACTGAGGTTTTCTGGTGAAGAAGAAATTCTGCTGTAAAATCTGCCTGAGTTGCCTGCCTGCCCTACAGATTTTGGACTTAAGATTGCGACGTTAACTGCTGCCAAGTTTCTAGCCTTCCTGCCTGTCCTATTCATGGCCAGCTTGCCAGCCTCCACAACTGTGTAAGCCAATTCCTTATAGTAAATCTCTTAATGTACTTATATATATCCTATTGGTTTTGTCTCCTTCCAGAACCCAGACTGACTCAGCATCAAATGCTTTCCAAAGAGGCTGTAACAATTCAAAGCTCTACCAGTAATGTCTGGCAATGCCGTTTCTCTAATTCCAATGTAGATGTAGTCAATTTACATCTGCCAAGTGATGGAAAGTGTTTTGCTTTAATTTCTCTTTCTTGATTACTACTGAATTTGAACATAACACCATCTTCATTGGATAACTGTGTCTGTATTCAGGGAATTGTCTGTTCACGTGCTTTCCCCACTTTTCTTTTTTTTCTTTTCTTTTTTTTTTTGTCTTTTTCTAATCAGTGTGTAGGCCAGATCTGGATACTAATCATTTGTCTATTATTATGTTATAACTGTTTTCTCTCAGATTGTTCCTGATATTATTGTTTTTTTCAACTTTAAATAATCTTTGTATTTTGGAATAATGTTTGATTTATGGAAAAGTTGCAAAGACGGTATAGAGTTCCTGTAGATGTTTCATCTGGTTTTCCCTATGTTAACATTCTACGTTACTATGGAACATCTGTAACAAGTAATGCACCTAATGTCCTTCTTTTGTTCCAGGATACCAAACTCCACGTCTCTTTAGCCCTCTCTCCATTGTGGCATGTTTAACAGTTTTGAGGAGTATTTTGTAGATTGTCCTTCAATTGGGTCTGTCTGATGTTTATCTCATAATTAGACCATTGCAATGGTTTGGGGAGGAAGATCATAGGGCTGAAGTGTTATTCTCATCACATCATATACAGGGTACATACGATCCACCTGACTTATCCCTGACAATGGTGACATTGATAACCTGGCCGAGATAGTGTTTAAGGGAGGGTTTGAAGTAGAAAGTATGAGGTGAATCATAGACTTGTCATCATACAGTGTATTAGTCAGCCAAAGGGGTGCTGATGCAAAATACCAGAAATCTGTTGGCATTTATAAAGGGTATTTATTTGGGGTATAAGCTTACAGTTACCAGGCCATAAAGCATGTTACTTCCCTCACCAAAGTCTGTTGTCATGTGTTGGAGCAAGATGGCTGCCGATGTCTGCAAGGGTTCAGCCTCCCTCTTCCTTTTAATTGTCCATAGTCCCAGCCTCTTCCAAAATTTGCTGTAGGCTGGGATAAGTCTTGACTCTCTCCCTGGACTCGTTTCTCTCCAGGCTCAGCTGCTCTGCTCTCTCCACAAGGTCAGCTGTAGATTATCAGGCGAACGGCTCATCTCTTTTCCTGGGGCCTCTGCCATGTCTAATGGAGCCTTCTCTCTTTCCTCA
>JAQZBX010017157.1:0-12487 GCA_029593785.1 Cabassous unicinctus | reverse complement strand
TAATCCAATATCTATTTTTGGAATTCATAAACAATATCAAACTGCTACATACACTTACTTTTTCTTCTATAGAAATTGAATTACCCCTCAACAAGAGCTGACCGGCACAAAATTTGCACAGAAAGAGAAATCAGAATATAGATGATTGAGTTTATTTGAAAATCTTGAGTAATTTCATGTTAAAGATTTATAAAGTCAGTTGTTTTATGAACTTATTAATGGAAGGTAGATATTCCTGTGGTTTTAAACTGGGTAAACTTTCTCTGAGGCTATTTTGGTTAAAAAAAAAAAAGAAAGGAAAAGGGACAGTTTCTTATATTTTGTTTGTTATTATTAACTCATAATAAGTGATATGACAAGAAATTAACAGACTAAAGAATGGTACAGCATATATTGCACTTATAATAGAATAAATTTGTAATTACATCTAATGACCAGCATTAAGTACAGTGTATTAAATTATTCAAATTGCTCTTCAGCATAATTTATGCCATTGATTGGATTTATGGTGATAGCAATGAGATGTAAACTAAATATTGTGACATTCTGTAATTGAAATAAATGCTTGTACTTCAATTAATGGTAATTTTTTAGGTCATTAACTATAGAAATTAGTTTTTATATTCTATTCCAAATTCTACAGTCAAGTAAATTGAGCCATAGGCAGCATGGGTTTATTAAGAACAAAACAATGTCAGATAAACCTGGTAACTTTTTTTTTGATACAATGATAAAGTAGCATGTAAAATTTGCTGTGAAAAGATGAGAAAATCTCTGTGTCTTCTAAGTCTTATATCATATATTCCTTTTCAAACATGGTTTGTGGCAAGTGACACCTGATCTTAAGACATGTGAATTTTGCTCTTCTATTACTTAGCACACCTTAGAATTATTTATTAGCCTTGGTAAAATGCAGCTACAATCTTACCTAAAATAAGGAATAGCATGATTTTGCCAAAGTGTACTAGTGAGTAGTGTTAAAAGTACCTAGAGGGAAAGGCAGTACCTTTATAAAGTAGTTTATAAAACTTTACACTTGAACGAGTAAAAGAGTTGAAGGACATTAAACAAAAAAAGTACATTTTAAAATGATATTTGTCAAAATATGAGCCAGAGCCCTCCATCAAAATCACCATGAGTGCACACCAAAATGTAGATTCCTTGAATGTTTTACCACTTCTTTAGGTGTCTTTCTGGAAACTAAAGTTTGAGGTCAACTGGTATGAAGAGTATTGTTTTATAAATAATAGGTAAGAGAGAATCAGAATGAATACATCAAGGTCTCAATTAGAAAGGCTTTCCTACCAAAGAAAAAGTCTGTGGCAAGCTGTTTTGTGTTTCAGAGGAGATGCTATCTCAAATAGATTGTCTTCTGTTTATTCCTCTAACACTTTGTGGTTATCACCTCTATGACACTCTGATTTGTATTGTAGTCCTTGTGTGCCTATAGAATACTAGATTATAATCTCAAGGGCTGGAATCACATGACTTCATCTCTATATCCTTAGAGCACCTATTTAAGCTTGAGGCAAATACATATTTGATTATTTCCATTGGGAAAACAATTAGCTAATTAGATTGAGATTAAGTATAACCATTGCCATCCATTTGTATTATTCTCAGATCCGAGGATAAATTAGGATAAATAACACCAAAAACAACAGGCACAGCTTCTTCCTGCTATAAGTTAATTTAATCGGTACTCATGAAGATTTCCTAATGTTTTCTATTCTAACATTTTTCAGGGCACATTTCTCCCATCACTTTCCTTTACATTTGTACAGCAGTTTCTCCCAAGCTTTGAGGGATCTTTTTCTGAGGCACACATACTAGAGAAATATTCATTATACATAGGGGAATCAATGTTTTGATTGAATATATTGGCTCTCATTATTTAGATAATGTTTTAGTTTCACAGCTGCTAAAACAAATACCATACAGTGGGGTGGCTCAGGCAACAGGAATTTATTGACTCATGGTTTTGAGGCTAGGAAAAATCCAAAATTGAAGTGCTGGCAAGACGATGCTTTCTCCCTGAAGACTGAGGGGCTGGTTGCCAATGATCCTTGGTCCTTGACTCTTCTGTCACATGACGGCATCTTCTTCTTTCTCTTTTGAAAGAAGAGAAGTCTCTTTTGACTTCTGACTTCCGTAGACTTCTGGTTTCTGATTGCCCACCATAGCTGCTGATTCTGTGTCCAATTTTCTTTGT
This sequence comes from Cabassous unicinctus, assembly GCA_029593785.1. NCBI lineage: Eukaryota > Metazoa > Chordata > Mammalia > Cingulata > Chlamyphoridae > Cabassous > Cabassous unicinctus. Next base: position 10,275 of record JAQZBX010017157.1, on the reverse strand, counting down.
TTGTAAGTACTTCAGCCATATTGGATTAAGCCCCCACCACCCCCCGTTCAGCTTGGGCACACCTTAACTAATAGCTTCTTCAAAGGTCCTATTTACAAATAGGTTCACAACCACAGGACCAGGGGTTGGGACCTGAACATGCCTTTTTTGAGGTACATGATTCAATCCCCAACAGATAATAATGATCACACAGCAAAACAAATTAAAGATATTTAATTTGTTTTATTTTAGTAATAACAGGTGAACAGGGGTTGATTTCCATTCTTCACCTCCAACTTGCTAGAAAACCATGGGATCTCCTTCCCTTCATCCCCTCAACAAACTCAAAATGCTTTTCCTATCTTTTGGGGTGTGGGGAGAACAAGATTGAAGAGATACTGAGGCTGTGTTCTTTCTGATTTTAATCAATCTAGGTCTCATGACTAACTAGTGAATGGCAAGGTAATAGGACCATTTTATGGGTCACCTGTCTTCTGGAGATGTCATCACATATGGGAATCATTCACTTTGTAAATTTAATTCTTTCCCAACTACTAATATTGAAGAACTGCCTTCTGAGAGCTCAGCTCTGCACGGTCCTGCACAGCTACTGCAGGGCACATCTGGAAGAGTATTCAAAACCAGTCCCCACCAGCAGAAGTCCTGCCCTTGATCCCAGCATCTGCTGTTTGAGGTGCATCTTTTCTCTCCAGCTCTCCCTAGGTGTGGTTCTCCCATGTGCTCTGCTCCCGGTGGGCTGGGGTTTCTCATAATGCCCGCCATTCTTGGCGAAGACCCTAGACCTTAGCACTCTCCAGGTTCAACTCTTTACTTGAATTGCACTTGATCAGTCCAGGAGCTAAACCAGTATAGGTGACAATAGTGACTATAGGCGTAACTGCCTTTGTCAATGTCTGTCCTACCCACTCTGTCTAATTTCCTGAATGTGCAGCAAGCCTTGGTTGAAAAGTTTCTTCATTTGTTTCTCAGAAAACTTGTGCCATTTTAGGATTAAAAACCAAATTAAAATGTTGAAAATATATAGTTACAACAAGGCAAAAACATTTAAAGCATACCAAGAAAGATTTTCAGTAGAGTTACATGGTCTACACTTCACAGTACTTCAAACACAAGACCAGGTGAAGGGCAGAAAGGCAACTGGTAAGGCAGGAACCATGGTGTAGGTGGTGGACAGTTGTTTGTTTTTCCTGTCTCCCAGCATCCATTTCCCCTCCTCCACCCAATTTCTCTCTGGAGAAATTACTTCTCCTTATTGTGCCTAGTCTGGGTGGGATGGCACATTCAGGTGCCCACCCTTCTGTGAGGGACTCCAAAGGGACCCTTGGGAGCTCGTTTCTCTCATTTTTACTGTCACCTTCCTGGGCATAGCACAGGTGAGACCATGAGAATGCCGGGCAGCTTCCTTTAATTGACTTTTCCAAATTGGGCTCTTTTTAGGTTTTCCTTTAGACTTATGAGTTTTCTAATAAGTGGCCCTGTGCCTCATTTGGCCAGAGTTCAACTCTTGTTAGCAGTCAAAAGGGTGATCAGTAGGGAGAATTGCATTGTCTTGGAAGAATTTTTTCATTCCAAGTCGGACAAATAAGACCAAGAATATTAGTTGTGTCATTTTACCAGTTTGTGCTCATCTGTGTATCTTTCTGAACACTGGAGGAACAATTGAGTTTGTTTTTAGGATTAGATGAGGTAAATGTGCTTGGACAGAATTTTTTGGGGTGATGTTTTCATAGCTTGTTAAACTGACTTTTGTCTGTTATTTTATTTATTGAAGCCGAAAAAAAGTTTACTTATTTTTTAAAAAAGACAAAGGGTAAGTCCATCTTTGATATCATAGTACTGTTACATTCAACCAAAGATTGCATTAAGTTTGATGTCCCTGAATCATTAAAACATTTTCATATTTACCTTCCTTACATCCTAAAAAGTGTTCAAAGGGATTATTTACACAGTAATAAATCCTGCAGGCGATGAGGTGTCTGGGAGCCCGGCGACCTATAAAATGTTGTCGTTACCATGCCATTCACCAGGTAGGCATATGCCACATTCTTTAAACTTTCCGTTAATCAAAATCATTAAAGAAATTGGCGGACACAAGCTAGTCTCATTAGTTTTCATTCATTCTGTGATGTGTAATGAAACACCGGGAATATGAGCCTTGTGTCAACAGCTTCTAGACTCTGAGAATATTGCCCTTTTAAATGAACACTGCTTTTCACCTAATTCATAGTTTTTGATTGCCAAATAAGCTTAATTAATTCATAATTGACACCTTAGTCCTGCCATTACCAGAAACACTTTCATTGTTTACTGATTTCTATAATTTGCTCTTGGGGTTACAAATAAAAAGGTCTCTGTGGGGTTTGCAGTTTTGAAGCAAAGCACTGAAGACCACAAGCAAAACAGTTTCTCTACCTCAAACTGACAGAATTAGGCAGCTTTTATTAAGCTTTGATTTTTGTGGCAAAGAAATCAAAAAAACACGTTAATAATTTGTCATTGTGAAATATGCAGAGAGTCTCATATGAGAGTTTGATTTTCTAAAAATAGAATTTTACAGTCTCCTTATTTTGGCTCCCAGAATTACACCTGTGTTAGAAACAAGCGGAAAATATGTTCTATGGTGAGGTGCCACTATCACCGTTTTAGGACCTCTCAAAATTACTGAACTATGTGGCTGGGGGGTTTTTGTGTCCTGAACCCAGAAGATTTCTCTATCATTATGTACATTTCCAGGAAAGTGGCAGTCATGGGGACTTGAGGCTAGGCAAAGGACCTCGTAAATGGAAACTTTAGTTGTATCAAAACTGGTGTTTCCCACGATTGCCACCAGAGGATGTTCTAGGCACGTTTTTTGTCAGAGCAACTCAGTAGACTAAAACAACCAGTCCTTCCAACAGGCTCTAAGGATGTGGAAAATCTCAATGTCAACAGCAGCTCATAAAATGGAAAAGAACACGGTATCATCTGTGTGTTTAAAAAAGTCTGAGGTGTTTAGCCTAACTGTTCTTGAATCATTTCCATGATACTGACAAGCAAAGATATATCAGAGAAATCTGTCAGATTTAGTACTTGACTACATGGTAATAGAGAAAATAGCTAGGCTACCCATGTTACGAATCCTTTGGAGATTTGGGAAAGCAGCCATTTTGGTTGTTAGATTTATTATTACTATTATTGGTGTAATGAGTCTAGATTAGGAAGAAGCACAGGGAAGAAAAAAGTAGAGAGGAATTTTAGTGTATGTTCACTTAGGGAAGGGAAGATAGGGAAATATACCTCACATTCATTCCAGAAATAAACTATAAAATACTACCAAAAGAGTAGCAAGAGCACCTGTTGTAGACAAGAACTTCAAAAACTTATATCTTGGATAAGAGGAGATGCCAAAAAACGACTTAGAGGTTGAATCTCCCATCAGCTCAAAAGAATATATATTTAAGCTGAAAAGCAATCTATTTCCTGTGAGGTTACCATATTATATAAATTATATATATTTTTTGCATGCTGCAAGAACATTTGAGAATATGTAATATATATTGAAATGAATAAGTTGTAATATGCTTTAAGGGAAAATCATTTGTGCATATGGATATGAGATATATATTTTCATGCCGAAAAGCACAAAAATAATTTTCAAGTTTAAGGGGATTGGTTAAATACCATATACATTTTAAAGGACTTTCTCCGCTTATCACAAAAATAAGATGTGTTTTTAAATATTTAATTTTATAAGGGTCTCATAATGAAACAATTTGTATACATTTTAGTGACAGTTGCAATTTTTATAATAGAATTGTCAAATGGGCACCTCCAGGTACAGAATACCTCCAGCAGGTGGACTTCTGCAAAGTCAAGGTTAAGTTTGCTGTCCTGTGGGACTTGAGGGGAATTGCACATAACTACTTTCCTTAGAGATGTTGGAGGACACGGTGTCTGGAATTCCACTGCCACACCGGTTACCTCCTACCACTGTTGACTGCGTGAATGCAGGCCATCTAGACAATGGGGACCAGAGTAGCTCATAGGATTATGGTGAAAATGAAATGAAATCCTAAGTGTAAAGCCCACCTCGCCCATGGTAGGCATTCAATCAATATCAGCCGTAGGTGTTCCCAGAAAGGGCCAAGCTTAAAGCCAGTCCATTGGGTTTGGGTGGAAAACAGTAACCAGATGCACTAATTAATCATATAATATCATTGTTACCACCTTGACCTTGTGGAGATATGATTCAGGATAGGCAGATTTTTGCCAAAAGGAAGAAGACGATGCTAGCAGCAGTAAATCTTGGTTTGTTGGGCTAGAGAGGGTAACCCCAGGGCAAAGACGCCTGCACTGTGTTCACCTGGGAGGTGCTGGGATCAGGCAGCAAGGGATCCAAGAAAGCATGTGCCAGTGACAGAGAACTTGATGGGAGCGAAGTGAGGGAGGGTGGGAGTCAAATGGAAAAGAGAGATGATAAAGGAAACCTTCCCCTTTGCCCAATGTGGTCCTGATATCATATTACTACTGTTGAACAACTTAGTTTTCCAAAAAAAAATTTTTTTAAGCCATTGGAGAAAAAATATCCGAACCTCGTCACTACTTATCAGAAATAAATGCATTTATCAACTCCTTCACTCAGCGTTGCTCTTCAATTTATTTTCTGAAGTTATGTTAGCTACTTAAAAGTAACTGTGACCAAGAGTTGCTAGATTTTACCAGAATTCTATGTGGTCAAGTTTCCGAAAAAAAAAAAAAAAAAAAAAAAAAATGCTTGTGGTAAAGAGAATTTGGGACTCAAATTAAAGACAGACTTTACCTTGTTTAAGTGTATTTTGGTGGGAAGTCAAACTTAAAATCTAATTTTGAATATAAACACACACACATTTTAAGGGAATTTGGTACATGACCTCTTCATGTATGTGTGTGTGTACATACGTATATATAAATGATAAGCAACTTCAATTTTCCTTCAATTTCAGCATTTCTCTGTAACTTTCTCTACTGTCTCTTCCTTCACTTTCAAAGAAAGTCTAGATATTCTTTAACAAGTCCTGTATTCTTATTTTTTGCCTCTTCTTTTCTTGACTCAATTCATCTCTCACTTCTACATCCATAGGTTCTCCCTCTTCATTGGCTTCTTTCCCTTAGACACTAATTATTCTCAAGTTTACTATAGCCTAATATCTTAGAATATCTTCCTTGCATCATATGATCTCCTAAATTTCTCCTTGCTCTTACTCTCCAACATATTGGAAAAGTATACAACAGGCACCTACACTTCCAAACAGAGTACTAAGGCTACAAAATTGAGTAAGACACAGTCTCTGCCTTCAAGAAGCTAACAGTGCAGTAGCATGAGACAGACACGTAAATGCTATGGGAACCTTGAGTGCTGGAAGGTATTTTATGGATGTCTGGGAGTGCTAATTATATTTGAGGAGTCAAGATAGCTCTTTCAGGGGAGGTGAGGTTTCAATTCATGTTAAAAGATAAGTTGGTATTTGCCAGTTGGATAGTAGTTATTGTGAAGGACATTTCAGGCAGAAGAACAACTAAGATACATATTGGAAGATGACATGGAAAAACAGGGCATGTAGAGAAAACAGCAGGTGATTCTGAATCACTGGTAAAAGGGCACGGAACTCTTTTTTCCAGTACATCTGGTCTAGTACATCTTCCACGGGTTTTTCATTGCAGCAATTCCCTTCCCATTTTCCCATTTAGGGATGCATTACCTGGCAGGCTTTCTACAAATTGAGCTTTTCTCTAATCCCCTTTCCCAACACATTGTACTTTTTGGCTACTGGACTCTTTACATGACGGTCTAGGTTGCCTGGAAATGATGTGTTGAGAGTTTCTGAGTCAGAGACTGATATGATAGATACTTACCACTGCCTCTCTCCTTTTCCCCAGTAATGGAATCACAGGGCAAATGGCCACCAGCAGGAGGCAATATTACTCAGCTTCCTTTGCAGTGTTCTCTGTAAAAAGCTCTGGGCAATGGGACATGAGCAGAAGTGATGTTGCCCGATTGCCAGCTCAACCCTCTAAAAAGGCATGCATGTACACATCTCTGTTCCTTCCTCCTGACCATGAGATGGCAAGACCTAGAAGAGCTGCTCCGGACCCCAAGACAAAACCCATATGCAAAAGACAGAGTGTATTAGTCAGGGTTCTCTCAGGAAACAGAATCAACAGAAGATATCTGTCAATAATATGAGATTTTATAAGAGTCTCTCACGTGACCGTGGGGATGCACAAGTCCAAGTTCCGCAGGCAGGCTGCAAACCAGGGGCTCCGATGAAAGTCCGATGAAAGGTCCTTGATGAGTTTCTGGGAGAAGTTGGCTGTCCAACGACGAGCTGGGAAATTCTCCCTGAATGTTGGAATCACTTCCCCTCTTAAGGCATTCAACTGAATGGATGAAAGCGTCACCCATTGATGATGCAATCTCCCTGATTGATGCAGATGTAATCAGCCATCCATGCAGTAAACTCATTGGTGATCGAAGTCCATAAATGCTCTTGTATCACAATTAGCCCAGTCCTTGCTGGACCAAACACCTGTACACAATTACCTGCCTGAGTTGACACATTAGCCTAACCATCACAGTCCACCCCTTGTCAACTCAGCAAGCATACACATGACCCTAAACCATACTTAGTTTCTAAGTAAAAACAATAACAGACAAGCATATATACTATTTCCGCCTAACAATGTTCAACTCCCCTGCATACAATCGGAAATGCATTAATTCCCCACAGAATAGGGTGCAAGTCCTTGGGTAATATTCACTCTTAAACCTGACATCCTTAAATATTATGATGTGAAATTAATACAATTTTTCATATGATAGGGGAAAAGGCTGGGGAAGAAAACAAGAAATTCGTTTTGTGTACATATATAATCATAAATAAGGAAGAAGCGTTCATGATTATTACAGTCCTCATTTCTGTAACTGGTCACATGGTTGAAGTTCATATTTATCACTACCTTCTTCCACCACCCATTCCATGTTTCCATTACCCTAGCAAGCACTTCAGCTGACCCTATATCTTTGCCTGGTGGGGTGACACAAACTTTCATTCCCGAAGATTCTGGGCCATTGTTAGTCCTGCTTGAATTGGTTTGTTGCAATTTTCCATTGACTTTAATCACAGGGCATTGCAGTACTAGGAGACACCCTAGAGGATCTCCTGCTTTCCAGGCAAACTCTTCTTTACCCCCATTATGTAGCTGTAATCCTATTTCCCCTTGATAGTCAGGATCAATCACCTCAGCCAGTACAGTAATTCCCTTCTTTGCCTGTTGATTCACAGGTAAGAGGAGCCCAAATTGGCCAGGTGGCAGTCTTAACTTCCAGTTCAATGGAATCGTTGTTGTGTTCCCTGGTGGCAGCACTCCTCCTTTTGGGACTAAAACCTGTAGACCAGCAGAACTTAAGGTTGCAGGGATAGGAAGAAAAAATTTTCCTAGTGGGTCACTAGGGGTAATAGTGAGGGGTGCCACTCCTATTTCCACCCCTTGATTCCTGGACCCATGAATCCTGGTTATGGGAGAAACAGCACCATAGAGAGGACACTGATTCAGAGCATACACAGCCTCCTGGAGAACATTGCCCCAGCCCTGCAAGGTATTGCCACCTAGTTGGTGCCATAATTGAGTCTTCAGAGGCCATTCCACCGTTCTTTTAATCCAGCTGCTTCAGGGTGATGGGGAACATGGTAAGACCAGTTGAATTCCATGGGCATGTGCCCATTCTCGCACATCATTTGCTGTGAAATAGGTTCCTTGATCAGAAGCAATGCTGTGTGGAATGCCATGGCAGTAGATAAGACATTCAATAAGTCCACAGATGGTAGCTTTGGAAGAAGCGTTGCATGCAAGAAATGCAAACCCATAGCCAAAGTATGTGTCTATTGCAGTTAAAGCAAATCGCTGCCCCTTCCATGGTGGAAGTGGCCCAATGTAGTCAACCTGCCACCAGGTAGCAGGCTGTTCACCTCAAGGAATGGTGCTATATCGGGCGCTGAGTGTGGGTCTCTGCTGCTGGCAGATTGGGCATTCAGCAGTGGCTGTAGCCAAGTCAGCCTTGGTGAGGTGAAGTCCATGTTGCTGAGCCCATGCATAACCTCCATCTCTACCTCCATGGCCACTTTGTTCATGAGCCCATTGGGCAATGACAGGAGTGGCTGGGGAAAGAAGCTGAGCGTTAACCACAGAGTGGGTCATTTTATCCACTTGATTATTAAACTCTTCCTCTGCTGACGTCACCCTCTGGTGAGCATTCACATGGGACACAAATATGTTCATGTTTTTTGCTCACTCAGAAAGGTCTATCCACATAGCTCTTCTCCAGACCGCCTTGTCACCGATTTTCCAATCATGTTCTTTCCAAGTCCCTGACCATCCAGCCAAACCATTGGCAACAGCCAATGGATCAGTGTACAAACGCACCTCTGGCCATTTCTTCTTCCAAGCAAAATGAGCAACTAGGTGCACTGCTCAAAGTTCTGCCCACTGGGAGGATTCGCCATCACTGCTATCCTTCAAGGATGTCCCAGAAAGGGGCTGCAGTGCCGCAGCTGTCCACTTTCGGGTGGTACCTGCATATCATGCAGAACCATCTGTAAACCAGGCCTGAGTTTTCTCATCCTCAGTCAACTGATTGTAAGGGACTCCCCAAGAGGCCAAGGCTGTGGGCTGGGAAAGAGAAGGCAACATGGCAGGGGTGGTGACCATGGGCATTTGGGCTACTTCCTCATGTAACTTACTTGTGCCTTCAGGACCTGCTTGAGCTCTATCTCATATATACCACTTCCACTTTATTATGGAGTACTGCTGTGCACGCCCAACTTTATGGTTTGGTGGATCAGACAATACCCAGCTCATGGTAGGCAACTCAGGTCTCATGGTAAATTGATGGCCCATGGTTAAGCATTCAGTCTCTACTAAGGCCCAGTACCAAGCCAAAAGCTGCTTCTCAAAAGGTGAGTAGTTATCTGCGGAGGATGGCAAGGCTTTGCTCCAAAATCCTAAGGGTCTGCATTGTGATTCCCCTAGATGGGCCTGCCAGAGGCTCCAGACAGAATCCCTATTTGCCACTGAAACTTCCAGCACCATGGGATCTGCTGAATCATATGGTCCAAGTGGTAGTGCAGCTTGCACAGCAGCCTGGACCTGTCGCAGGGCCTCCTCTTGTTCCATTCCCCAATCAAAGCTAGCAGCTTTTCTGGTCACTCGGTAAATGGGCCAAAGTAGCACACCCAAATGATGAATGTGTTGTCTCCAAAACCTGAAGAGGCCAACTAAGCGTTGTGCCTCTTTTTTGGTCATAGGAGGGGCCAGGTGCAACAGCTTATCTTTTACTTTAGAAGGGGTATCTCGACAGGCCCCACACAACTGGACACCTTGAAATTTCACTGAGGTGGTAGGACCCTGTATTTTTGTTGGATTTATCTCCCATCCTCTCTCATGCAAATACCTTACCAATAAATCTAGAGTCTTTGCTACTTCTTGCTCAGTAGGTCCTATCAACATGATATCATCAATATAATGGACCAGTGTGATGTCTTGTGGGAGGGAGAGATGATCAAGGTCCCTGCGGACAATATTATGACATAGGGCTGGAGAGTTGATACACCTCTGAGGCAGGACTGTGAAGGTATACTGCTGGCCTTGCTAGCTGAAAGCAAACTGTTTCTGGTGGTCCTTACTAATGGCAATTGAGAAAAAAAGCATTTGCCAGACCAGCAGCTGTATACCAGGTACCAGGGGAAGTGTTGATTTGCTCAAGCAAATATACCACATCTGGGACAGCAGCTGCAATTGGAGTCACCACCTGGTTAAGTTTACGATAATTTACTGTCATCCTCCAAGATCCATCTGTTTTCTGCACAGGCCAAATAGGAGAGTTGAGTGGGGATGTGGTGGGAATCACCTCCCCTGTATCCTTCAAATTCTTGATTGTGGCACTAATCTTTGCAATCCCTCCAGGAATCCGGTATTGTCTTTGATTTACTATTTTGCTAGGCAGGGGCAGTTCTAGAGGCTTCCACTTGGCCTTTCCAACCATAATAGGCCTCACTCCACAAGTCAGGGATCCAGTATAGGGATTCTGCCAGTTACTGAGTATGTCTATTCCAATTATGCATTCTGAAACTGCGGAAATAACCACAGAATGGGTCTGGGGACCCACTGGACCCACTGTGAGATGGACCTGAGCTAAAACTCCATCAATCACTTGACCTCCATAAACCCCTACTCTGACTGGTGGACCACAATGACGTTTTG
>JAQZBX010017156.1:0-35832 GCA_029593785.1 Cabassous unicinctus | reverse complement strand
AAAAAAAAGAGAGAGAGAAGACACAAATAAATCAAATCAGAAATGAGAGGGGGGACATTACCACCGACAGAAACAAGAAAGGTCATAGAGCATACTATGAAAAACTATATGCCAAAAAATTAGAAAATATAGATGAGATGGACAAATTCCTAGAAACACATGAGCTACCTACACTGACTTTAGAAGAAATAGAAAACCTCAACAAACCAATCACAAGTGAAAAGATTGAAACAGTCATTAAAATCCTCCCAAAGATGAAAAGCCTGGGACCAGATGGCTTCACAGGTGAATTCTACCAGTCATTGAAAGATGAAATAATATCGATCTTGCTCAAGCTCTTCTGAAAAATTGAACAGGAAAGAATGCTACCAGACTCGTTCTATGAAGCCAACATCACTCTAATACCAAAACCAGATAAAGATACTATGAAAAAAGAAAATTACAGACCAATTTCTCTAATGAATATAGATGCAAAAATCCTCAAAAAAATACTTGCAAACAGAATCCAAAAGCACATTAAAAGAATTATACACCACAATCAAGTGGGTTTTATCCCAGGTATGCAAGGGTGGTACAACACAAGAAAATCAATTCATGTAATAAGCCACATTGATAAATTGAAGAAGAAAAATAAAATGATCCTCTTGACTGAGGCAGAAAGTGCATTTGACAAAATACAGCACTCTTTCTTGATAAAAATACTCCAAAAGACAGGAATAGAAGGAAGCTTTCTCAATATGGTACAGTGCATGTATGAAAAACCTACAGCTTACTAGCTTGTACTCAACGGAGAAAGACTGAAAGCTTTCCTGCTGAGCTCAGGAACAAGACAAGGATGCCCACTGTCACCATTAATATTCAATATTGTCCTAGAAGTTCTAGCTAGAGCAATTAGGCTAGCCAAAGAAATAAAAGGCACCCAAATAGGAAAAGAAGAAGGAAAACTTTCACTATTCACTGATGACATGTTCTTATATCTAGAAAATCCTGAAAAGTCCACAACAACGCTACTAGAATTAATAGACAAGTTCAGCAAGGTGGCAGGATACAAGGTTAAAATGCAAAAATCAATAGCATTTCTATACTCTACTGATGTGCAATCTGAGAAGGAAATCCAAAAAAATTTCCATTTATAATAGCGACTAAAACAATGAAATATTTAGGAATAAACTTAACCGAGGACATAAAGGGCCTGTATTCAGAAAACTACAAAACAATTGCTGAAAGAAACCAAAGAAGAGTTAAATAAAAGGAAGGACATTCCATGTTCATGGATTGGAAGACTAAATATTGTTAAGATGTCAGTTCTACTCAAACTGATTTACAGATTCAACACAATCCCAATAAAAATCCCAGCATCCTTTTAAGCAGAAATTGAAAAGCCAATAATCAAATTTATTTGGAAGGGTAAGGGGCCCCAAATAGCCAAAAATGTCTTTAAAAAGAAGAACAAAGTTGGAGGACTCTCACTTCTGGGCTTTAAAGCATATTACTTAGCTACAGTGGTAAAAACAGCATAGTGCTGGCATAAGGACAGACAGATTGACCAATGGAACCGAATTGAGAACTCAGAAATTGACCCTCACATCTACAGTCAAGTGATTTTTGACAAAGCTGTTAAGCCCACCCAGCTGGGCCAGAACAGTCTAGTCAAAAATGGTGCTGGGAGAACTGGATAGCCATATCCAAAAGAAAGAAAGAAGACACCTATTGTATTAGTCAGCCAAAGGGGTGCTGATGCAAAATACTAGAAATCTGTTGGCTTTTATAAAGGGTATTTATTTGGGGTAGAAGCTTATAGTTACCAGAACATACAGCATAAGTTACTTCCCTCACCAAAGTCTGCTGCCACGTATTGGAGCAAGATGGCTGATGACGTCTGTAAGCGTTCAGGCTTCCTGGGTTCCTCTCTTCCTGGGTTCTTGTTTCTCTCTGGGCTCAGCTGCCCTGCTGTCTCCACAAGGTCAGATGTAGACTATCAGGCAACTGGCTCGTCTCTCTCCCTGGGGCTCAATTCTCTCTGGGTTCGGCTGCTCTGCTCCTCTGTGTGCTTACTTCCCAGGGCTCCAGCATTAAAACTCCAGCATTAACTCTCCAACATCAAAACTCCAACTAACTCCTCTGCTCTGCTGTGTAGTTTTATCTGTGAGTCCCCACCCACCATTGTGGGGACTCAACATCCTACTGACATGGCCCGATCAAAGCCCTAAACATAATTTAATCATGCCCAGGTACAGATCAGTTTACAGACATAATCCAATATCTATTTTTGGAATTCTTAAACGATATCAAACTGCTACACCTATTTCACACCTTCTACAAAAATTAACTCAAAATGGATCAAGGACTTAAATATAAAAAGAATAACCATAAAACTCCTAGAAGAAAATGTAGGAAAACATCTTCAAGATCTTGTGGTAGGTGGTAGTTTCTTAAACCTTACACCCAAAGCATGAGCAACAAAATGAAAAAGAGACAAATGGGACCACCTTAAAATTCAACACTTTTGTTCCTCAAGGGACTTTGTCAAAAGGGTGAAAAGGCAGCTGACTCAAAGGGAGAAAGTATTTGGCAATCACGTATCTGATAAGGGTTTAATATCCATGATATATAAGGAGATCATGCAACAATCAACAATAAAAAGACAAAGTATCCGATTAAAAAATGGGCAAAAGACTTGAAAAGACAACTGTCCAAACTGTCCAACTGTCCAAAGACAACAAATGGCAAAGAAACACATGAAAAAAATGTTCAACATCACTAGTGATTAGGGAAATGCAAATCAAAACTACAATGAGATATCATTGCACACCTATTAAAATGGACACTATTATAAAGTCAGAAAACTGTAAATGTTGGAGAGGATGTGGAGAGATAGGAATGCTTATTCACTGTTGGTGGGAACGTAGAATGATACAGCCACTGTGGAGGAATGTTTGGTAGTTCCTAAGGAAGTTGAATATAGACTTGCCATGGGACCTGGTAATACCGTTGCTAGGTATGTATACCCAGAAGAACTGAGAGCAGTGACATGAATAGATATCTGCACACTGATGTTTATAGCAGTGTTATTTATGACAGCCAAAATTTGGAAACAACCCAGGTGTCCATCAACTGATGAATGGATAAACAAATTGTGGAGCATACACACGGTGGAATATTATGCAGTGGTAAGAAGAAATGAAGTCATGAAGCATATGACAACGTGGATGAACCTGAAGGACATTATGTTGAGTGAAGCAAGCCAGACACAAAAGGGCAAATACTGTATGATTGTCCTATTATGAACTAAATATATTATGTGAAATATAAATATATTATGTGAAATATGAATATGGGTAGAATTGCATATATAAGACCATTTTTCTTTGAAGCTGAACAAATGTAAGCTAATACTACAAAATGTTAATATCAGACCAAAAAAAAAACCATTATACTAAATGAAGGAGACAAGACACAGAGTACTACATAGTGTATGATTCCATTTATATGGAATGTAAATATGAATCAATTTATAAAGATGAAAGGAGATTAGTGGTTATGTAGGTCTGAGGAAGAAATGCCAAGGGGTGTGGGTCTTTCTTTTTGTAGTAATGAAATTGTTCTAAAGTTTTTGAGATGATGAATGTACAACATTGTGATTATACTAAAAGCCATTGATTATACACTTTGGATAGAATGGGCAGAAACAGCAGCCATGTACAGTGAGGGAAGAATAGAGAGATTGAGAGGTAAGGAATTTTCTTGTTTGTCTGTTTTTTGTTTATTTTTTTAATTTAAATAATGAAAATGCTCTAATAATGATTGAAGTGATGAATGCAGAACTATGTGATTATAGCAAATATCATTAATTATACACTTTGGATGAATTGTATGCTTTATTAATCTGTATCAATAAAATTGATTTTTTTGTTTTAAATATACACTCTTTGGAATAATAGAAATTCCCTTTGGCGGGCAGTGGAAGACCTCTCAAAGAGACAAGGGGCCAGCCTCCAGAATAGCTGAAACCAAAGTACAGAAGTAATCTGGGTATGGGTTATGACACAGTGAATGGAGAAAAAAATAGTTTCAAATATGAGCTCGAAGTCCAAAGGCATAAAGGAAGTTATTCAAATTGCAGTTATTGATTTATGAAGGAGAATCTCACAGGAGCAACTCTACTTGGCACATCTAGAGTAAGTAGCTGCAGGGATTTATCTACTTACGGATTTTCCTGAGCAACCCTAGGGAAGCCAGCTAGTTAATAACATGACCAAAAAAAGCATTTAGAAAACTCCTGTTAGAATTGTGCTTTTCCAGATTGGAATGAGGAAAGTCTCATGGATGCCAAGTCACCAAGAAGAGTTTTGAGAAACATTAATTTATCCTTCTACCTTTCCTCAGCTCCTAGAAGGGAAAAATATATTTAGAAGGGACATTGCCACACAGACACCTGGGCTAACTTTCCTTTGGGGATAGTCCCAAGCATGGCATGAGAGTGATATCATACAAAGAAAATGTGGGCAGCTCTGGTCACCCTTCTTAAGTATGAAGTGGAAGGAAAAGGGCTGGCTTAGAGGTCAGGACACCAGACACGACATTACCTGGCTGTGCGGCCTTGGATAAATCACCCCAGTGCTCAAGCTCTGGAGTCACTAATCTGAAAGCAGCTGGGTGAATTACTCTACCCATAGACATTCTTGAGGGGCAGAAGGTAGTTGTAATTTGGGTTACAAATTTTTTGTTTTAATTAGTGACAGAATTTTGGAAAGAAAGAATGGAGAAAGCTGAGCCAAGTTTCTTTTCAAGAAATGAGAGAGAAAAGATAAAGGTTGCAGTTTGCCATAGAGTATGGAAATACAAAAAAAGATATGTCTCAAGAAAGGTGTTTATTTTGCTATACACTTACTGTTTATGTATGTGTATTTATACATGATATACTTCAATAAAATTTTATTTTTAAAAAAACATTTAAAAAAAGAAAGATAGTATATACCCAAAAGAATTGAAAGCAGGGACTCAGATGTGTATTTATATACTAGTGCTCATAGCAGCATATGAGCATATTGCTCATAGCAATAGCAAAAAGGTAGAAACAAACCAAGTATCCATCAACGGATGAATGGATAAACAAAACACACTGTATACATACAATGTATATATATTGTATGTATATAATATATACAATATATGTAAAAGAGGAATATAGTGTTGACACATGCTATAAGATGGGTGAATGTTGGAGAGTTATTGCTTAAGGGATACAGAGTTTCATCTGTTGAGGTGATGAAAAAGATGGGGTAGCGGATGCTAGTGATATGGTAGCATAATTTTGTGAATGTAATTAATACCACTGGATTGTACACTTGAAAGTGATTGCAATGGGAAATTTTGAGTTGCATATATGTTACTACAATTAAACGCTAAAAAGCAAAGACATATTCTAATGTAAAAAAAAAAAGAAGAAGGGTGTTTAGGTATGCTAGACCAAATATGTGCTCCCCACAAGGATGGCCACGTCCTAATCCCCAGAACCGGTGACTACATTACCTTACAAAGTAAAGGGACTTTGCATATGTTCTTAAATTAAGAATCTTGAGATGGGGAGGTGACCCTGGATTATCCCGGGGCACCCGGTGTAATCACAAAGGTTCTTTTAAAAGAGACGTGGGAGGCCAGAGAGGAGAGAATATGCTATGGGCTAGCACATTGTTAAATAATATGGAAGGCGATCAAAAAATACTTGAAATGGGTTTCATCAAATGCAAAGCAAAGATATAACTGGGAAGATCAACAGTCTGAAAGTCAGGATCCCTATTTTGGAGCCAATCATACATCTGAGTGAATCTGGCAGGTACTAGCAATGTATGATTTAGGAGGCACGTGCATGTACGTGCAAATACATTCTCACTCACACACACATACTCACACACAAAGGGACAGACTGATAAAAAAAAAAAACATCTCCCCTCCTACCCTCTCATGGTCTAAAAACGTCAGTCATGACGAACTGCAACCTGTCCTAGAAGTACAAGTAGAATGGGATTGATATGGAAACTGTAACATGTGAAACACTGCTGACCACTGTAGAACTTGAAGGTGTTTAGTCTAGGGGAGGTAAGACTCAAAAAGAGATATGGTAGCTGCCTTCAAAAACTTGAAGACTTACTCTACAGTCAGATTCATCCTAATCTACATGGATGCAGACAGCAAAACTGGGGAAAGTTACAGGGATTCAGATCCTGGGGACTGAATCATGTCCCCCACAAAAGACACATGTTCAAGTCCTAACCCGCAGTCCTGTGGGTGAGCCCACTTGTAAATAGGACTTTTGAAGATGCTACTATTCATTAAGGAGGGGCCAAACTGAATGAAGGTGGGCCTCAACCCAATATGCCTGAAGTCCTCATAGGTAAAGGAAACTGAAGAGGGAAGTAGAAGCCCAAAGTCAGCAGAAACCAGAGGAGAAGGCACAAGGAAAGAGAGGTTGCCATGTGACAGAGGATTGCTGGAACACTACAGACTCTGGGAGAAAGCTAGCTTTTCTAATACTTTGATGTTGGACTTCTAGCCTCAAAAACCCTGAGACATTAAACTCCTGTTGCTTAAGCCAGTGTGTTGTGTGATATTTGTCATAGCAGCCCTGGCAAACTAAGACAGGTTCTCAATTCAATTTCCCAGGGTGTTCTGGTAAATTGGTAGATGGGGCTGGGCAGACACTGAGATTCGAATATACCTGGCCTGTCTAGTCACAGTGACTGATTTGCAAGCACATCTGCAGTTGAGGTACAAACAGTTATATCTGGCAAGCTTGGAGAAGTGCGGTAGAATCAAGGACTTCAGGAAAGAGTCTACCATAAAGGATTCCGGCTGAGTGAGACAGAGTGAGCCGCAGGCATGAAGTTCAGAAGGACCCACCATGTCCTAGCCCCCTGACAGTACAAGTGCACCTGGGGGGGAAGGTCAAAAGAATGAAAGGAGGTGTAACACCCAAAGGTCCAAGCAAATCTGCTCAGGGGCCCCTTAGATAGCAAAACACAAGGAAGAAGAAAGCCATTCTCTGTAAGTATGAGAAAAGTAAGCAAGAATATCCTGGAGTGAAAGTACCAGGATGTTACTGTCTGCAGCCAGAAGAAACCCAAGGGAGTTTCCACAGAGAAAAGCCCTGGCTAAGGACTAGGCAGCAGCCCAAGTGTCTCTGAGAGCTGCCTAGAGAGGTGGAGGTGTTGGGAGGGGTGTCAGCCATAGGTGACAAAAACACTAGGTCAGGTGCTGGCGTGGAGAGATGCTAACTGATGCTCACACAGCACTCGTCATGTGCCAGGCACTGTGCTAAAAGCTTCTCATGTATTAACTTCTCCCCTCCTCACAACAACCTCATGAAGTAGGTACCATTATTATAGCATTTTGCAGGTGGCAAAACTGAGGCATTGAAAGATTTTGCCCAAGGTCACATAGCTAGTAAGGGGCAGAGCCAGGATTTGAACCCAGGGAATTTGGCTCTTGAATTGTGTTCTTAACCAGGAGCCAGGAGCTCAGTCCAGAGGAGGAGAAGCAGCAAGGCTGGTGGAGATGGAGGTCAGTCCAGAACTCCTGAATACAGGAGTTGGGAGCTCAGATCCTGCAGTCACCAAGTGGGGTTCATCAAACCAGGCAACTTGTGTTCTCACTGTACCCTCATTTTTGCCCACAGACTCTTAGGGTCTGGGGACATTGATTAAAGGAATTGCATGGGAAAGCAGATGTGGCTCAAGCAATTGAGCTCCTGCCCATGACATGGGAGGTCCAGGTTCAGTTCCCAGTGCCTCCTAAAGAAGATGCAAGACAGCAAGCTGACGCGATGGGCTAGCGCAGTGATCTGGTGCAACAAGATGACACAGCAAGAGATACATGGAGGAAAAACATAATGAGAGACACAACACAACAAAGCAAGGAGCAGAGCTGGCTCCAGCAATTAGGTGCCTCCCTTCCACATGGGAGGTCCCAGGTTTGGTTCCCAGTGCCTCCTAAAAAAATTTTTTTTTAAAAAAAAGAGAACACCAGCACACAACAGACACTGCAAATGCAAACAATGAGGGGGTGGGGAGAAATAAATAAATTAAATAAATCTTAAAAAAAAAAAAAAGAATTGCATGGCCACCAGGGCTACCCAGCTAGGTGAAGGAGCTGCATCTGTCAGCTAGGCTTCTCTGCCACTCCAGGTGCTCCAGCAAAAGGTTGGACACTCATCAGGAACATCATGAAGGGATTTTTGTCACCTCTTAATGTGTTTGCAAAATCAGACAGGAATGACTTTTGGTTGTTTACTGTTTTTGTTAACCTTTGTTTTTTTACTCTCCTCACCTTCAAAGGCAGGCTCCAAATTAATTCGATAATCCTACCTATTCACTAAACTTCTAAGACAGTTCTTTTCAGCCTCAAACAAACCTGCTTTTACTGTCTGTATTCTTGGAGCCCACTGAACCCTCAAGCACACCAGCAAATACCACAATGAAGGCTCTCTCCCCCCAGATGCCCTGTAAGCCTCCCTTAGTTATAGCTGTGAAGTATTTTGAGAAACTTGAATTAAAGTGCTAGAAAAAAGCACACCACACATTTATTGCTCATCTTACAAAGACAGCTATGAGCTTCCAAAACTATCTATGATTAACATAATCTGGAGGTAATGAATATGGATGCTGTCAATAGTCACTTGGAAGCATGTTTTCCTTTGTACACTTTGTTCCCTCTCAGTAAATTTCCTAAGGAGAAAGGAAATGCCACAAGCCGCTGGTTGCATCAATAAAGCAAGCACTCAGAGGAAGTGCACGGAGGGATTCCAGCCAGCCAGGGATTCTTCCCACCCTCAATCCTTGTTCTAGCTGATTGACGAAGCTCTCACCATGGTTTCCGATTATCAGGAATAAGGAGTACAAATAGACGCTGTCACCTCCCTAAGGAGCCTGGTTCATTTCCCAGTGTCCCTGTGACAGGTTCTGATGAAGGGCTGGTCAGGACAAGAACCCCAGAGGGGACTCTCCAGAGTGCAGCATCCACAGGCGTTACTTGCAACAAAGTGCTGTTCAGAGGCCCAGCGACCAGTCGGAGAAGGGGAGCAGGAGGTGCCTGTCTGACTCGTGGCCCAACACGTGGTCTTCCCCACCAAGCACTTGTCAGTTATCACTTGTGGCCTAGGGCCGGGATCTCAGTCCTGGCTCTGCATTGGAATCACCTGGGAAGCTTTTTAAAATTCTCTGCCAGGCCACACCCCAGACAAATTAAATCAGAATTTCTGTGTGGGACCCAGACATTAGTGTCTTTGAAAGTTACTCAGATAATTCCAACGTGGGGCCAAGATGGAGAACCACTGGCAAAGGGGATCTGAAGGTCAGAAAACCCTCCAGAAGTTGACATTAAGCCCACCTGGATTTACCACTGTCATGTCCTGCCACTTGGCCACTCTCCTCATTCCCAACAGCACACATGCCCTCTTGACCCCTGACCCCTGACCTCTGACCCATTCCCCAGGTCAGTTTCTCACACCTTCCTGTGTACTATTTCCCTGTTTGTCTGCGCTGGCAATGTTGTGGAATTTCACCAGGTTCTTGGTGTAGTTGTCTGCCTCCCCTCAGTGGCAGCAGGTCCACAACTCACTCACTTTCTATGTCCATCGTGGCACTAACCTAAAGAGCAAGTTCTTCAGCTCAACTATGCACATTGGCTAGAAGAAGCTCTTCTTTTCTTTTTTCTTTTCTTTTTTCTTTTCTTTTCTTTTCTTTTTTTTTAGGAAGTACTGGGGAATGAATCCAGGACCTTGTACAAGGGAAGCAGGTGCTCAACCACTGAGCTACATCCGCTCCCCTAGAATAAGCTTTTAAAAATGTAATTTGTGTGAGGTTGCTCACCTGGAAAAAAACCTTCCAGTGGCTTCTCACTACACTTAGAGTAAAACTCAAACCTCTTGTCTCAGCTTACAAGACCCCTGTGCCCTTCAGGCAGCAGAGCCAGGAGTATGGATGAGAGCTCTGCAACCAGACTCCCAAGACCCAAGTCCTGGTCCTACATTTATAACAAGTCCCTGTCCATGTCACCTACTAATATTATTGCCATGACTTAGGTAAGTTACTTAGCCTTTTCTGGCCTCCATGGCCTCGTCTGTTAAAGCAGGTTGATAATTAAAGGGCTGTGTGAGGATTAAATTAGTTGATATGCATAAGACTTTCACAGCTCTCAAATCCTTCTCCTCCCCTGAACCAGTCCCACTCAGTTCCCAGAACAGACCACGGCTGCTATCCCCTCTGGATCTGCTCTGCCAGGAGAACACTGCCCCTGGCTCCTGCTCATCACCCGAGCCCATGCCGTGTCTTCTGAGACCCTCCCCTACTCTTCATCACCTGTTCTATTTCCTTGATAACCCTCATCACTCTCTCTCTGGGGCAATCTAGTTTTATTTGTTGACCTGTAAAAAGTTTCAAATCAGAATAATTATATAATCCCATTTTGTGAAAAGAAAAAGAAATACACACACACATACATACATATATATGTATACACATCCTTATGTAGAAATGGGTCTGAAAGGCTATAAAGGCTATAAATCAGGTTTCAGTGATGAGATATCAATAAATGGGTAGTATTTATTTACTCACATTTGTTTAGTGTTTATATTGCCTACTTTTCCTGCAATAAGCATGTTATGCTTTTGTTAAAAGAAGAATAAAAGACAAGCTTTTCCGTAAACAAACAAATACCTTCGCACTTGCATTGCGATTTGGGTGTCCTTTATGCCCCAGTTTAGACTGGAAGCTCCATGAGAGCTTTACATCCCTAAGCCTGGCCCCATGCCCAGCACATAATGGATAATCAATACATGCTGGTTGAGTTGAAATTAAATATATGTATATGTACAAATACATTAATTTTTCCACAAGACCTCAAGACCTCAACCAAAGCAGTTGTTCTTGCACCCTTGGTATACATGGGGCATATTTTTTTCACAAATCCAGAAACCCTAAATAAATTAATACATGCAGACACTCTCAGGTTTTTAAATGGCTCTGGCATATACAAGGGCACTATCCAACCACAGTGATATTTAAGGTGTTGTCAACAATAAAAACACAGCATGAGGCGACACTGTCAAATCTAAGTAAAGAAACCAGTAGTGCCATCACCCAACCCCTGTGAATCAAACTGCCACATTCCACCCAATTCTTCTAATTAGCTAATGCTTGCAAAGTCTTTAGAAAAAGACAAGTGTTATATTAAGTGCTAAGTGGGATTAATTAATAATATTAGTAGATGACATGGACAGGGACTTCTTATAAATGCAAATCTCCCAAATATATCAGCACAGTATTTAGAATCTATTGGGGCTGTACTCTAAAAAATGCTCTGTTGAGTTTGATAAAGCTTCTGGCTTCCAAAGGAAATAGATTCATATCATCGTGGCATTTTCTAGTTTGAAAGAAATCATCTCATACCATACATCTCCACCCTGTCAGACCCAAGACCCCTTTTTATAATATCTATTTTGTCACACCTGTCTTTATTATCCTGAAGTGAAATTCATGGATAGCCCATCTACACGCCCACACATATAACACATGGTTCAGAGTATAAATACTCATATATGTCCACACTAGAAGACAAAGTGCTGTTGTCACAGGCTTACACTATCTGAAGCATCACCGTAAGTGCACCCATCCCGAGCAGGCTGTTACTGGTGCATGAAGAAGTGTGCCATGGGTGACATGGCCATAGGTGCTGTGGTTTTCAGGAATGGTGAACAAATCTTTCCAAAGTCCTAAACCAAACAAATTATAATCTTCCATTCATTTATTCTGTAGTTGCACTGCTGGAAAATTCAATGCACTTGTATGTTAAAACCATCCCCCCAAAAGATGCCTATAGGTTATATGTAAAACAGAGTTAGATTCTGGGCTCAGATAGTCATAACCAGGTTTTTCATCTACAGGGATGTCCAGTGAGATATTTGAAAGTTGTGTGGCACTGTCTCACACATAGCAGGACATTTAACCTCTCTGAAGACCGCCCACTGAATTTTGCATCTCTGGAGCACCACCCTCCATCCCAAATTTGAGAACTAAATATATATACATACACACACACACACCTAAAACACTTTTCATTTACTTTGAGATCAAAATTCCAAAACAACCATATGTGATGGCATCGCCTTTCTTGAGAGTCATGGATCTAACTTTACATCCTTACAAAAAAAAATGAGGATACTGTATCCCCAAAGAACATGCCCGAGAATCACAGACCTAGTCTTGGCAGAGCCAGATAAGAAAGAAGTACTCTGACAGAGTGGATGTGGCCCAAGCGGTTGAGCACCTGCCTCCTACATGGGAGGTCCCAGGTTTGCTTCCCGGTGACTCCTGAAAAAACAAAAAATAAACAACAAGCAAAACAAATGAAAAAACCCAGGGAAGCCAATGTGATTCTGGGGTTGAGTGTTGGCTTCCCACATACAAGGTCCCGGGTTAAATCCCCAGCCCCTGGTACCTCAAAAAAAAAAAAAAAAAAAAAGTACTCTGAGTTGGGATGGATGACCATTTACCATGTGCTAAGCATTGCCTTATGCTCTTTATAAACATAAACTAATTTAGTCTTCACATCAACACTAGGAGGAAGATTTTATTTTCCCCATTGAACAGCTGAGACTGAAAGATAGAGAAGTAAATGATCTTGCAGGCAATGATCCCAGAGCAACAAGCAGCAGAGTCCTGATTCACACCATCCTCTTCAGAATGACCCTGTGATGCTGAACAATGCTGGAGGGGACCGCAGAGGGGAAATGCATTCCTCCAAAACTATGAGTACACACGACAGACCTGTTCAGCCAGTTCAGTACATTAGCTTCCAACTGTGCCTCCAAGTCATGGTTTGTTTCCCACTGAGTCTGATCCTCCCCTTTCTTGTGTTTTCCCTGCAGACGCTCATGCTCAGGAGAAGGCTGCCCTGGCTCCCTCTGGACTTTTCCTAAAGGGAGATCCCTGTTCACTAGATGACTTCCAGAACCAACCACTAAGCTTCCTGTAGCCCTCTTCCATCAGCAGACCTTCACCGCAGCACCTATCAGTCAAGATGAGTGGCTTCCTCGCCTCCCTGGACCCCCGGCGGGTCCAGTGGGGGGCTGCCTGGTATGCCATGCATTCCAGGATCCTGCGCACCAAACCAGTGGAGTCCATGCTGGAGGGAACTGGGGCCACCACAGCACATGGCACCAAGCTAGCCCAGGTGCTGACCACCATGGACCTCATCTCGCTGGGCGTCGGCAGCTGCGTGGGCACTGGCATGTATGTGGTGTCTGGCCTGGTTGCCAAGGAAATGGCAGGACCTGGTGTCATTGTGTCCTTCATCATTGCGGCCGTTGCATCCATATTATCAGGTAAGCCTTGGTTCAGGGGAAGGCCTGTGAAAGTGTGCTTGCCAGCCTGGTTACTGTTCGTCCCACTTCCAGAGTCTTTAGTGGTGAGATGTGTGAAGTGGCAGAGGAGTGGTTTCATCATACTCCCTTTTTGCCTTGGCTACCAGGGAGTTCAGGGCTAAGTTTGACTCAATTTTCTTGGGTTTTTCAATAAAAAGAATTATTCTGATGCCCAGGCATCTACCAACTTCTCATTCTTGTACTTGGGGTTCTATTTTTATTAAAAGTCTCCCTTTCATTGGAAGATGGGTCAAACTCTGGGTGCAGCTAGGATATAAATAATAAACAAAGGATTGGGATTTGATGAGCCTCCAGCTGGCATTGTGATCCCCAAACAGAAGGAAGTCTCCCTAGGAAAAGCCATTGTGAGAATCACAGGGCACCATCTGCCACAAGCACCTCCACACACTGATATTTTACCGAAGCTCCTCACCTAATTCCTTCTTTCCCCTCAAGAGTCATGAAATCCATATGTGTTTAAATTAGGTACCAGGACTTACATGTTGATAAATTGTGAAATAGCTCTCCTATTTCTTTTTTCTCTTACCTCCTCTTCCTCCACATTGCAAACCAAAGCATCTGCCCAGAATTCCAAGATTAGGTCAATGGACAACCTGAAAGAAAAAAAAAAGGAAAAGGGAAATTTTCTGCTTCTTGATGATCATATTGTAAAAACATGTGGCTTTGCTAGGTTTTTGGTGGCAAAACATGTGGATCAGTCCGTGTAGTGACAGTGAATGTCATGGTCTTTTCAAATGTTTCAAGAGAAGTGGGAATCCTAACTTACATGGGGAGTTATATGTACAAATGTGTTCTATCACAAGAAAAGCACTGCATTAATATGATACCTGCAAATTAAACAGTCTTCATCTGTGTGTGATGCACAGGCAGACCATCACATCCACCCAGAAAGTGCACTGGTTTATATTTGCCATCTTTTTAATTGGTGAAGAAAATGTTTCCAGAGTGAATTTGTTATCTCCTGTCATTTCTAACCTTCCCTGTTGGTTTTACCACCATCCTTTTTTTCTGAAGTCTCCATCTCACATGCATGAATATCCAAATAATTGAGGTTCTTGCAGAACAGAGGGTTTTTTTTCCCTTATCAATGAAAACAAATTATTCACATGGCTGAATTTCTTAGATACTTGAAATTCTCTTAATCTGATTGTGCTCATTGTAGCACAACATTGTGAATGCAACTAACAGCACTGAAATATATATCTGATGTGATTAAAAGGCGGGATGTTAGATTGTGTATTTGGTAAAATAGGATAAAAATTTTAAAAATTATTTGGAGGAAATATAGACATATAATTAGTGGGCCCCACAGAGGGCACAGCTGCCTTAGGGTCTCATCCATGATGCAGGCTGCAGGGTCTCCTCTAGATCCCATCCTATTATGGCCTGTCCCCCAGATCATGATGATTTCTGTGAATGGAGCTCCTACATTGTATTCTTCACAGCACTACATTACATCTAGAAACCAGAACAGGACCCAGTGCTACTCCTCGCATCCCAGGAACCCACCTCCTTGACCATGTGCTCATCGGCACTCTATAGCCCAGACTTCTCCACTGCTCAGATGGAGCCTGAGATGGGCCTGGCCAACCAGAGTTGTGTAGAGCCAGCTCACACCAGATGCCAAAAGCACAGACTGTGCACATCTTTTTCCACCTTCACATTCAGTGACATCATACGTTAACTTGAAATCGGCTGTAGTCGGAGTATTTACACCACGGAAATCAGCAAATGCTGCACATCAGATGTATTTTTAGTAAGAGTGAGTTAGTAAACATTTCCCAGTACACCACTGGCCCAGCTCACTGAAGGCCCTGGTGATGCCCAGTAACTGGTGCCTTCAGTCACTGACTAGTGTTGAGAGTTTGAGCAAGTTCCATAACTTCTCTGAGCCCCTTCGAAAATGTTCACAGAGTTGGCATGAAGGCGTGAAGGTTAAATGAGATATATATAAAGTGCCTGGCATAGTGCCTGGCCATAGTACCAAGTAAATATTATTATCAGTGTATGCCAAGCCCTACATTAGGTGTTTGCTATACATTGTCACATTTAAAGCTCACACTATCTCTACAATGTAGATTTTATTATCTTCAATTTTACATTTGAGGAAACTGAAGTTTAAACGACAGAGCTTAGGTTCAAATCTGTTATACCAACAGTATTTCTCAACCTGGCTATGAATGCAAATGATTTGGAGAACTTTTATTAAAATAATGGATTTGGAGGAAGGGGTTGATTTTTTTGAGCTGTAATTACAGACACTAAAACTCACCCTTTTTAACGAACGCTTCTGTGACTTTGACAACACATACACTCGCATAAGCTCCACCACAGTCAAGATACAGAACAGTTCTATCATCCCAAAAAGTTCCTTCAGTGCTGCCCCTTTGTAGTCAACTCCTCCTCCCCACCACAGCCCCTACAAACCACTGATCCGTTTTTGGTCCCTATAGTTTTGCCTTTTCCAGAATGTCCTATAAATTGAATCATACGATATGTAGCATTTTGAGTTTGGTTTCTTTCATTCAGTACAATGCATTTGAGATTGAACATTCAAGTTGGTGCATGTATGGCTAGTGTACCCAATGAGCAGTACCCCATCGTATGGCTATAGAACAATTCGATATGCAGTCACCATTTTGAGGGACATTTGAGTAGCTTCCGCTTCGAGGCCATTATGAATAAAACCACTGGAAACATTCACATGCAGGTTTTTGTATAAACACCAGTTGTCAATTTCTCTTGAGAGATCTAGAAATGACCTAGGAGTGGCGAATTGCTGGTATGTCTGGTAATTGTATGCTTAACTTTATAATAAATCGCCTAGATTTTTTTCCAAATTGGTTGTATCATTTTGCATTCCCGCCAGCTGTCTGTGAAAGTTCCAGTTGCTCTGTTCCTTGCCAGCACTCAGAATTGTCAGGTGTTTTGTTTTGGTCATTACTATTTTAATAGGTATATAGTGGTATCTCATTGTGGTTGTAATTTGCATTTCCCTAATCACTAATGACGTTGGACATCTTTTTATGTGTTTAATTGCCATCCATATATCTTTTCTGGTGATGTGTCTGCTCAAATCTTTTGCCCAATTTTAACTTGAATTCTGTGTTTTCCTATTATTAAGTTTTAAGAGTTCCTTATATATTCTGGATACAAGTCCTTTATTAGATATGTGGTTTGTAAATATTTTCTCCTAGTTTGTGGCTTGTCTTTTAATTTTCTTTTAATTTCTGTTTATTTCTTTTTTAAAAATACTGATGCCCAGGCTCCACCCCCACCTCCACACCCCAAACTCCCCACCCCTAGAAATTCTAAATCCCTTGACTGGGGTGGAGTCCAGGGTTGTTGTTTTTTAAGTTCCCCAGGGGATTCTAATGTGCCGCCAGGGTTGACAACTATCATGAAATTGAACTGAAATTCAAAAAAACATTATTCTTGTGGGGACCTGTTGGTGTGGGTGTGATATATTTATTAAATAATACACAGTATAGTGTGGACTTAGTAATGGGTCCATGGTTTTCACCTGACTGGCAAAGGGGTCCATGGAACAAAAAAGGTTAAGAGCCCCTGCCTTATAGGACCAGAACCTGCCTTCTGCCAGGGGCATGACTTGCAAGAAGAGGAAACATATATTGAGATAGAAACGATTTGATCAGCAGAATCTTAAAAGATTTTCTTGGCCTTGTGGTATTCCCCATGCCATACAAATCAGTTTACACCTTGAAACAAATCTGACTCAGAGAGACAGCCACTTTCTCTACCATCTGTCAAAACCCAAAGTTACAATAACTTCCCAAGCTCCTCCTACCAGTTCTGCCCCAATATGGTAACTGCCCACAGCCCTGTCACAGGCAGAGACAACTTTGTCACAGGAAGCAGCTTGTGCTGCAACCTTCACTTCTTGTCCCGAAAGCTCTTACCTACTCTTTAATAGCCTTATTGCCACAACCAGGCCACATGTCCATGCCAAACCTGAAAAATCCTTTTGCATATACCAGATGGTATAAGTCAATTAGGGAGAAATCGTTTTTCTTCCTGGTTCCCACCTGCAGCCTGTTGAGAGACTGAGGGATGGAGGTGGGATGGTATACGGAGGTTCTCTAAATCAGTAGGCTGGGAGCAAACCACAAAGTAAAGCCATCGAGCTAATGTCTGGCCATTCAAAGCCACCTGCCCCAAGAAGAGGGGAAACGTGGCAGGCTTGACTTTTTTGTTCTGTTTATTTTTAGCACTGCTTTAATATTATTAAAATTGAACCTCAAACAGAATATTGGCCTGAATGACCCCTTAGCTCATGTGCTTTCTACAATAATTCTTCACACCTGTCTCTCAGATGCTTTGGGTAAGGATTAGATGACTATATGAATACACAGCATCAGTCACCTGCCCCATGTAATTTTTTATCATCTGCTAATAAGTGGTCAGCAGAACTCTAATAAAATATGATTCAGTAAAATGGAATCATATTTTACTGTACCAAAAACAAATAAGAAATTTTCCTTACCCTAAAGGATTTATCACTTATTGATGGAGATGGAAATCAAGCCTGATAACTAAACTCTGGCAATAGCATTCATAGTAGTAACAATAGCAGTCATAGGAGTGATAGGAGCAGCAGTAGCTACAATTTTTTGAGCACTTCTTTGTACCAAAAGAGCTTTAAGTGCATAATACATTTTTTCATTTAATCCTCACAACAACCCTATGCAATAAGGGTACATATCCTCATATTACAGATGAGAAAACTGAGGCTTCTGAACAGCTTGGTAACTTGCTTAAGGTTCCTGCTTAAGGGCTTACAGAGTAAAGAATTGAGCGAAGGCTGTCTGAATCCACAGCCCACTTCTTACTCGCTTTGCTATTCCACTGCTATATTAGCAAATAAGGATTAGGTGCAATTGCATACAACTTGTGGGAAAGAAATCTGGAGGGGGGCTGCTATTGTGGCTCCACAGACACAGGGACTCGGGCCCCTTTAACTTTCCACTTGATCGTCTGGATACTTGGCCTCCATCCTCAAGATGACTTCAAGATCCAATATAGCTGCTGGAGCTCCGGTCAGTATGTCTGAGTTCCAGAAGGCAGGAAGGAGAACAGAAAGATGAAACAGGTCTTTCCCCACCTTTCTGTCTCCTTTTTAAGAAGCCTCTTATAAGTCCTTCCCTATAATTTCCACTTACATTGGCTAAAACTTGGACACTGGCCACAGCAAGTGAGGCTGAGAAATGTAGTCTTCTAACCGGGTGCTTTGTCAACCCTGGCATTCCAAGGGCTCTGTTGATTAAAAAAAAGAAAGAAAAGAAAAGAAAGAAAGGGGAAATTGGCTATCTGCCGCATCTGTAATAGATGTGTTTTTCTCCTAAACCCTCTGGCTTCCTGAGGTCATTTGGTATGAAGTATTTCAGTAAAATGGGTACAATTGGAAAATCTAGAGTCCTTCTCAATATTTGTAGGGAATTGGTGGGAAAGTGAGGGGAAGCCATCTTTCTCCATGGAGTCTCTGTTTCCCCTCTGCATTTCCCTTCTTGCTGCCCCTTTTCTTTACCTCATCATGCAACCAGATACCACCCCAATCTCTCCTCTCCCCTAAAATATCAGCAACTCAAAGTTGAGTGTGCAGTGAATTTTATGGAAAGTTTGGATCAGAGATGGGAGATATAATGCAATTCATCCCAGCAGAGAGCAATTGCAATTGAATATAAGACACTTCAATTCTCAATCATTCTTGCCTTTTGGGAATGTCCACTGACCCTCTCTTCTTTCTGGCTCCAGCTTGCAACCCCAATGAGATGGGCAGCCTCTCCTCTTCAACCTCGCCTTCTACTCTCTAGCCTGATGACTGTTGTGGCAGTTTGAGATTATTTTTGTGAATCCGAAAAAAGAGAAAGATTATGTTTGTAAACAGGTCTGTTCCTCCGGGTGTGATACCCTTTGATTGTATTAAATTCAAAGGTTTAAGTTTATTTAATAAAATTAATTTAGGGCTTTTGATTTGACCACATCAGTAAGGCATGACTCAGGTTGTGTCCCTGCCTTCTTGGTGAGCCTATATAAACGGACAAACAGACACTCACTCAGGAAGACACAGGAAAGAGGAGAGAGCTCTGTCATGTTTGATCCTGGGGCCCTGGGGAGAGATGAGCCATTCGCCCCATAATTTGCAGCTGAAGAGAACAAAGCAGCTGAACAGCTGAGAAGGCCTGGAAAGAAACAAGCCTTATGCCAGCCTATAGCTGAGATCAGAAGAAGCTGGGCCCACAGAACCTAAAGAGGAAGAAGGAAGGAGAGACCAAGCAGAGACCGCCCTCCATCTTGCTTCAACAAGTGGCAACTGACTTTGGTGAGAAAGTACCTCTTATGGTACCTTGAGTTGGACTCTTTAGTCCAACTCAAGCTTATAACTGTAAGCTTTTACCCCAAATAAATACGCTTTATAAAAGCCAACCAATTACTGGTACTTTGCATCAGCATCCCTTTGGCTGACTAATACAACTACCAAGCCCTAAAAGTCTTATCCATATCTTATCCAAAGCAATTTACTTATCTCTTTTTCTCACTTCAGAGCTCATCTTGGCCATTCTCCAAAGACTATCTTCTCCCAACCAAAATGTCCATATATTTCACTAAACAAAGGGTTCTTAGAAGAGGGCTTTGGGTCAAGCAAAGATTAGATATAATTCAGTAGGCGTTGAGGTCAGTGACATGACCAGATCTGTATTTTAGTAACAAAGTAGGGAAAGAATAGAGGCAAAGAAACTGGTTATGTGCTTATTATATAGAAGCAGCAAGAATTGATGAGACCCTAGGCTTTGACAATGGAGGTTGAAAGGAAACTTAGGATAGAGAAGACGTGGAAATGGGTGCATGAGGGAGGATGAAAGAGAGGGAGAAATGCTCTTTCTAGCCAAGAAAAGATCCATAGTAAATGAGACTGTTTTTGAAAAATGTCATTAGAATAATAGATTTTATAACACAGATCTGGTGGCAGAATGTGAAAGCAGAAGCAGAAAAATCTAGTTAGGACCACCACAGAACACTGTGAGGGATATGAAACTACTCTTTGTGTGCAAAACTTTTCATATAGAGCCTCCATTGAATGCTCACAAACCACATGGAGGGAAGGGTGATTTTAATTCTGTTTTACAGATGAGGAGCCAGAGACTCAGAGAGGCTTAAGTAACTTCCTGAAAGTCAGGCAAATATTTAGTACAAAGTCAGAACTCAAATCAAAATTGTAGGGGAGGGGGAGAGGGAAGATGGCAGCAGCTGCAAACTCAGGCTCCAGCCTCCTGCTGTTCAACTGTCCAACCTGGGCAGGTAAACCTCCACCTGGTTTACATCTGGATGTAGTCAAAGTAGACAAACTAGTTGAGAAACTGATTATTGATGAGAAGAAGTATTAGTTATTTGGAGGAAACCCTGATTTGTGTGACTTTACCATTGACCACCAGTCTTGCTCTCTGGTCCACTCTGCCTTGGTCTACCACAAGCATCTGAAGAGAGTTTTCCTAATAGATCTCAACAGTACACATGGCACATACTCATCAATTCCACAGTCTCATTTGGCACATCCACAAGGGCATACACTCAATGTGAGAAACATCAGGCATTGCCATCAGCTGTGAAAGGAAATGAGAAGATGGGTGGAGAGGATGATGAACCAAAGGGTTTATTGGGGCTTCCAGAGGAGGAGACCAAACTTGACAGCCTGACAGAGTTCAACACTGCCCATAGCAAGTGGATTTCCATCCCCACCAATGAGGACAGGAATCTGGACATTCAGAACTCAGGGTGACTTTCAGTGAGAATGATGAGATCATCAACCCAGAGGATGTGGATCCCTCAGTTGGTCATTTCTGGAACATAGTGGAGACTGAAATGGTCCCAGTAAAGATGAAACAGGTAGAGAGCCCTGGCTCCCTGGGCCTGGATGAGTCAGAGAGCAGGTGCAAGCAAGCTTTGCATTTAGCAGAGGACTCTATGGGGACCTGCCCACCACACACTATAAAGCAGGCTCCCAGTTGCATGACATCCATGAGATGGCACTCATCAGGGGCTTGCCCATGCCAGACAAACCTCGCCCCTGATGTGGACTTGGCTTGTGTTGCGCCACCAGCTGTGAACATAAACACTGCACCAAACCCTGCAGTCTACAATCCTGAAGCTGTAAATGAACCCAAGAAGAAGAAATATGTGAAGACGCTGGCTGGGCAAGAAGCCCACACCTTCTTACTGATTTGATATTTTTATCATGGTGAGGGGAGGGATTGGGTGAGGATGGGGTGGAAGGGTGATGGGGAAGCTAATGAACTAGGGAAAAAGCTTTCCACATGTGTATTGTCTTCTTTCAGAATGTCTTCTGGGGTCCTAACCATGCAATATTAAAAATGAGGTAGGGTTGAAATACCCCGTAAAGACCTGTCTTCAGAACACTTTAAATGTAGAGAAATGTTTCAAATATCCTTTCAAAGAGACTGCACTGGCTCTTTCCCAGGCCTTGTGTTACTTCCTTTTTCCCTTTACCCTCTTTCCAGGATCACTTTTATTTAAAGCCGCATGCTCCTGGGGAGACTCCAGGCTCTTGGGTTCCAGAACTGTGCAGGTTAAAACGGCATCAGCCTTGCGGGAACAGCAGCCTGATTTATATTTACTATTCCTGCAAGTCCCAAGAGGCAAAAAAAATCCCAGGTTGATTAAAAGAGGGTTTAGAATTATTCAGTTAAGCTAAGGTGTACACTCAAAAATGTTTTCCTTGGTCAGTGGTTTTGAGGTCCAAGATTTAGGCCCTTCTCTTTTGTCCTTTTCTGTTGGAATGAGAACATTTTGGTTTTCCTTCATCCATAACCAGTGCCGTTGGCACAGGTTGCTGGTTTTAAACTTACAGTAATGTTTGGACTCTGTTTTTGTTGTCAAACCTGAGCACTCTACTTGCCGAAGTTTCTCATTTGACTCCAGAGTACTGTCCTCTACTCTCTAAGGTATTACTTTCCATTTGAAATGTGTTACGAAGGCAATTAGGGCAATTCAAATTAAAGTGGTGAAGATTTTACTTTGCAAGTAACTGTCTTTAAGAGGTTATTTTTAGATAGTGGTTTGGAGGCGCTTGTCTTCCTCAATCGAGAGCTCTAGTTATTCAGATCTCCAAGACTCAACTTGGCTAACAAACATAGACAAAGGAAGGAAACATTGATATAAGCTTTGTACAGAGATTTGTACATTTGTGTAATACGCCTTTTCACACTTGGTGTGTAGCTTTTTACCTGTAACCTTTATTACATTGTAAATCCAAAGTAACTTTTGTCAAAAAAATATTTATATATAAAACTGTAGGACTCCAAAAGTTGTGCTCTTCCATATCAGCTTCTGTGATCTTTGAAGACAGAAATCTTTCCTGTTAGATAGGGATTGATAAATTGCAATCAAGAAGTCTAAAAAGGCAGTCAAAGACCAACCTGCTGAGCAGCATTTTTCTTGGCACTCTTAGTTATGGGGTTTATAATTTGTATTTCCTGCCATCCTCATTTGCTCTTTAGCATTTTGAGACCCTTAATCAGGTGAGGCAGTGTAACTGAACCCCTGAGAAGGTGGTAAAGAGCAAATGGCTCTTTTTGAGCAGATTTCCACAGGTGAGGCTGCCATCCAGCTCCCTGGGCTGATTCTGCAGACCTTGGTGAGGTTTGAACATGGTCTATCCAGGGGGCTCTTAACATGGGGTCTGTGAGCTTGAATTGAAATTCAAAAAAACATTATTCTTGTGAGGATGTGTTGGTATGGGTGTGAGATATTTATTAAATAACACACAGTAGGGTGTGGACTTAGTAAGGGGTCCGTGGTTTTCCCTGGCAAAGGGGTCCGTGAAACAAAAAAGGTTAAGAACCCCTGAATACCTTCCAGTATTCATCTTAAGTTGGGTTTTCATGACTGAGGAGAGATTGCCTAAAGGTTCATTTTACAGATGACAAAACTGAGGTTCAGAGAGGTCTGGTGACTTGTCCAGGGACACAAGGTAGTTAGTGGCAAAGGCCAAATCTAAATACAATTCTACCTGGCTCCAGAGCCTATTGCACCCAAATTTCTTTTTGCAGACACATCCCCCCCCACTCCCAAATTAAAAAACCTTACCAAAGAGGATCAAATGTATCAAGGAAACACTCATCCTTATTTGGGCAAGAGCACATACTTCACCCTATCTTATTGATTAGGAGAGCATTTTTCTAGATCAAAATTTCTGTAAATCAGGTCATGAAAAATGACTTCTAAACTCATCTGTCACCTGTCAGCAGTGAGGAGAAGCGTGTTGTGAAGTGCAGGTAGCAATTCTATCTAGGGCTGGATTGACAGCCCTGTAGGAAGGATGTCAATTACCAGGTCAGAGAAGGTGAGCACATTTTAATTGAAATTTAAAGCAAGTTTCTGAAATTGCTCATTATAAAAGTGAGTTTCTCCAGGAAACCCAGGAAAACATACAGGATCAACCTGGGCATCTTCTACACAGCTGGTAGAATGGACAGAGCATACCAGAAGCCCTCATGTGGCTGGGGGAATGAATTGACCATCTGCTCTGGGCTCAGTGTGGCAGGAGGGGATGCAGAAGACAGGAACGATTGTGAGACAAAAGGCTTGGCCTCGATATGCAGAAACAAGACAAGCACACGTGAAATAACCATGTGAACTGCAAGAGGCAGCAGGGCCCGGGTCAGCTCGGTGGTCTTTGGCAAGTCGTTAATGTTTCTCAACCTCAGTTTCCTCCTCTGAAAAATGAAGTTTGCATTAGATTGCCTCTATCGTGCGTCAGGATCAGAAAAAGAACCCATTAATTGACAAATGCATGTTTTTATTCCACTGTATCTTCCTCTTATTTTTTGAATTATTAAATATACAAAATAAAGTTTAAGAAAAAGAACCCAGGGAGTGCAAAGATTTATAAAGAAATGCCCAATGCCTCAACTCCCCATACATACATCCCACCCCTATTTATTATCTGGGACCCAAATGGAATGAATCCCTGGAGAAGAACTACCTCAGTTCAAACCCTGCTCTGCCATTTACCACTTGTGGGATTTAGAAAATGTAATTAACCTAGAGATTCCCAAAGAGGTTGCTAAAAGTTACAAGTATGCCAAGGTAGCAATCCCTGTTTTAGTTTGCTAGCTGCTGCAAGCAGAGACCATGAAACGCATTGGCTTTAATAACGGGAATTTATTAGCTTACAAGCTTTCAGTTTTGAGACCGAGAAAAATGTCCAAATCAAGGCATCCTTACCATGATTCTTTCTTCCTGCTGGCAATCCTGGACGCCTCTGTCACATGGCAAGGCACATGATGGCACCTGCTTCTTTCTTCCCTGGCTTTCTCTCTCTTTGTCTGAATTACATTATCTTATAAAGGACTCAAGTAAAAGGATTAAGACCCACCCTGGGCCACATGTTAACTGAAGTAAGCTCATCAAAAGTCCTACTTACATGTCCCAGAGACTTAAATCTTTGATCAGTGCCAGTTGAGCCCTGAATTTCAGCAGAGTTGCAACACCCAGTCAAAACAAGAAGGAACCACACATGCAAAGGCCCTGAAGTGGGAAGGATGTGATGTGTTTATGAACTGAAAGGAAACCCGTGTGGCTAGAGAATGATGAAGAGCGACATGAAATGAACTTGAAGTGGTGGGCAGGAGCCAGATCTACATTCATTCTGCAGGGGCACCTCAGCAATGGACTGCTTGCTAGAATATGAGTCATCCATCCATCCATTCATTCATTCATTCATTCATCAGCCTCAACTCTGTCCTCTGATAAAGTTGCTTAGGATGCAGAAATAAGTAAGGCGCTGTGTCTTCCAATGACCCTGGGATTCCCACCTGAGACAGGAGCATTAATGCAAACTCAGGAAGAGAAGTTACACAAAGCACCATTCCTCACCCTCACAGACCTGACACAAGGCAGGCTTTGTACGCAGAGCCTAATTGGCTGTTCAGAAGCTTTGCTCATGCCATCTGCTTTGAACTCTCCATTCCCCTCCTCACACTGCTAGCTCACAGAGGCTGGTGCTAAGGAGTCATGCCCACCCAAGGGAATCAAAGAGCACCTAGCAAACTCCACCTACCCTGCTGAGGGGGTGAGATCACCAAAGCAAAGGGTGTAAGGAGAGGAAAGAGCTAAGGGCAGAACTTTGTTAAATAACTACACAAAGATGGATATGGAGAAATAAGCAACAACAGAGAAAGAAAAGAAGTGGGCAGAGGGGTAGAAGTAGAACCAGAGGAAGAACAGATTCTTCGACAAGGAAATGAAGAGAGTGTGAACATTGTCATCACAAGCTGCAGACACTGATAAAGGCCATTTGAGTTGATAATCTGTGGATTGGAGATGATAATTATGGAGGGCGTGGGAAGGGGAGGCAAATATCACAATGCAAAGGGTAGAGTTGGCATGGAGAAGAGGGAATGGCAAGCAATAGAATGAATCCTTTATTTAACAACCCAAGGAATGCATATGTCCTGGACACATCTGTGCCTTATTGAGTGCCCATGGGTATGTGTGTAAAAAACAGTGACTTGTTAATATGCATCACAAACATTTCATCACATACTTCACCACTGGCCATTTTCATGGATCTGGCCCCCAAAATCCCTTGCAAAGTAATTGAAAACATATATACATATAATATACACATACATACATACACACACATTCAAATATGTCTTTAGATCCTATTAACTCTTCAGGCATTTCCTACTTTGGAATAAATTCAATAATAAACTTTGGCTATATTTATTTGTCTTGAGATTTTGTTTATAAGTGCCCCAGCTTATAATTCTTATGCTTTTAAAGAAAATAATCAACATAATGAATTTCTCTTATATGTTAGATAGATACAAATGCATTCTCCTTTGCAAACATTTCTAAGAATGCATTAATTATGAGAGAGCTCAGGTGGCTGATTATTATAAATCAGGCCAAGAGCACTCAATGTTTTCCTTGGCAGGAATGCCTCTTTCAAGAAGCCACTAACAATCCAAGAGATTCTCTGTTCCACTCACTGCAGTTCCCTTGTAGAAAACGCAGCTCAAAACCTACCATTACTATTATATTCAGTAGGGGTGGCCCAGGCGGAAGCAACCCTTCAGGACCACTTCATTGAGAATCTTAAGAAAAACAGGAACCCCTGATTTTCATCAGCTGTGCACAAAGGTACTGAGGCCACTGTTTTAACAAACACAGTCCATCCTCCCACCCCTCCTAGATCAGGAAGTGGCAACACTTACTCCCTAAAATACAAATTTAATACTTATGCGCCACAGAAGGCCAAGTTCTCCTAGAGTTTTTTGTTTGTTTGTTTGTTTGTTTGTTTGCTAAAGAGGTTGTAGGTTTCCAGAAAGATCATGCAGAAAATACTGAGTTCCCATATACCTGCTGTGGTGGTTTGAAGCTGTATGCACCCCAGAAAAACATGTTCTTAAATCTAATCCATTCCTGCGGTGTGAACCCATTGTGAGTAAGACCTTTGGAGATGAGGTTACTTCAGTTATGGTGTGTCCCTACCTCAACCAGGATGGATTTAAACCTATTATTACTGGAGTCCTTTATAAGAGAATGAAATGCAGACAGAGAAAGAGAAAGCCACAGGAAGCAAAAAACTGAAATGCAACCCAGAAAAAAGGAAGACACCAGGAGACACCACCGTGTGCCTTGCCCTGGGCAGAGGAGCCAAGAATCACCAAAAGCTGGTCTTTGGAAAGAAAGTATCACCTTAATGATGGCTTAATTTGGACATTTTCTTGGCCTCAAACAGTAAGCTCATAAATTACCATTGTTTAAGCCAATCTGTAAGAAATATTCCATCACTGTGTGGTGTGATGATGGAGGACACTTGTGTGGGAATTCTGACCAAGTGCCTGAATGTTTTATAAGTTCAAAACTTCTATTAAGAAAAATATATTTACACACATAATCATGGGGTGGGTTGGAGGAAATTACATGAAATGGAAGGAAAGGACTCTAGCTATAAGTAAGATTACGACGATATTCTCTCATGCACATATGTGGTATATTTAAAATAGAAAATCCATTTTTAATATACTTGGTAAAATACAAATTTTAAAATAAGGGTTAAATATCAATTATCGCCTTTATATAAATGATTAGCTAAGAGTGAAAGCATTTTTCAAAACATACAGTCAATGCTATTTGGAAAGGAAAGTTGTTAGCTCTTTTTCAAACTACACTCTTTAAAAACAAGAGGCCTCAATAATATCAGTTCATAGGGACTGCATTTTGTACAAAACTTTTAGACTAGTTTTTCTTCTTAATAGTTAATGGAAGAATTTTAACTACCCTAACTGGGAGAATAATGATAAGAAAACCCCAAATGCTTTTCTCTGATTTCTTTATTTTTGAATAATCTCACTTCTAACTCGATAATTCAGAAGAGATCTATTTAAATTAGTTCACTAATCTTTACATGATTGAGAGAAGGCTCTAAGGATTTTTTTTTTTTTTTTTTTCAAGAAAAGCATTTCTGATTTGAGGACATATCCTGTGAGTTGTTCTCAAGTATAGAGGGATTCCGATGCAGGTACCCATATATAACTAACTGCTCTTAAGTCATATTCTACTTTTTTAGAAAGTATTTGAAATAAAATGAAAGTGATTCTTACGAAGAAAGTGGAAAACACAGGGACAAACATTAAAAGGCACATGAACTCAGAGAACAAACAGCCCCCCAAGCTCAAATTTTCTCTTATGGCATGAGAAAGCCCCAGGAGGGAAAAGACACTTGTAGGCTGAACGAGGAGATAAAGACCTACTAGAATACTGACAATATATCGGGGGGTGGGGGTGTTGGGGATGGTTCATAAAAGTTGAGTCTTAATCCACCAGGCAAAATGTACAGCCCTCCATCCCTGTGCACCCATACTGACAGCCCCCATCATTGAAAAGCAGCAAAAGGAAGACAAGTCTAGAGAAATAGGTAAATCCCAAACATTCATGTTTGACCCTCACCACCCTCTTTCTCCTAATATATTTTTTACAGAAAGATTTCATTCATACATGAACATACATAAACTTGAAGTGTAGAGGAAAACGTGACGTTCCAATGTAAAGAGGCATAACACCATACAGGGGTCCCATGCATCACATCGCCACCAGCACTCTGCATTGCTGTGATCCATTTTTTAAAACTGGGCAAGAGCATCATTGAAACATTACTAATAACTATCTTATCTCACCTTTGGTATACATTTCCAGGCATCCTCCCTGTGTTTTAAAACAAACTATTTTATTGATACATATTAATACAATATTCTCTTTAGACCAAGTATACAATCCCTGGTGTTTGGTGTATTCACAGAGTTGTGCAGT
This sequence comes from Cabassous unicinctus, assembly GCA_029593785.1. Taxonomy (NCBI): domain Eukaryota; kingdom Metazoa; phylum Chordata; class Mammalia; order Cingulata; family Chlamyphoridae; genus Cabassous; species Cabassous unicinctus. The sequence continues at coordinate 7,037 of JAQZBX010017156.1, read as the reverse complement.
CATCTCTTCAATCCTTATTAAACCTTTTCACTATTTCCATAGTAATAATAATAAAGAAAGAAAAACCAGACAAAGAAAGAAGGAAATTATTCCCTTCAATTTCTCTGTTTCCACTGCTGTGCATAGGTCTTATTCTGGCTTTCCTTGCATTAATATTTATTTGTTTATCAAGCAGTTTTATTGAGATACATTCACATACTACATTATGTAGACAAAGTGTATAGTGAATGGCTTTTTTTAAGCTGTTGAAATGATCTTTATTGTAAAATTGTAAAAGAAAATAAAAATTAGATTGAAAGACATGGTGAATTTAAAAGAGAGTGTAAGGTTAGGTTAGATGGAGTGTAATCCATTATAAGAAAGAGATTGTTTAAGCCAACCATTTCACAATATTTGCTTGGAGCAGCCTAGGAAACTAAAACCCCTACTCTCCTAGAGTTTGGAGAGCCAGGGAGAGGAGAAGAAGGGAGGGGAAAGTGGTAGGTGTTTGTGTCACAGGAAGAAGGAAACCCTAGAATAGGAACTGCCACCTAATCACCCTGTGCCATACCACCAGCCAAAAGAGTCCCCCCAACACGTCTCCTAAATGCTGAGTCTCTGCCCCTGCACCTCCCCTCCCTGCCCAGTGTGGAGGAAAGGCAAGGTGGCATCTCTCTTACGAGGGTTCTCACGCCTCACCAAGAGCAGATCCCGGCCTGTGAGAGAGTCACTGTGTCCCTTCCTCCCTGGGCATCTGCTGGCAATGCATCTGTCCCAGTGGAACCTCGGTCTTACCTGCTCCTCAAATGGTTTGAAGAGACTGAGGGCTCAGCTGTGTCCCCTTAGTGCTCATCTGTAAAACTTTCATCATATTCTCAGAGCAAGGGGTGGAGGCCTGGGTGCCATCACAGAAGCTCCCTAGGTCTGTCATTCCTGTCGATGCTACTTTCATTTGCTTTAGAAATGGGGGCACTGTCTATTCCTTGATGAGTTGGGAAATATTTGGGTGAGGGAGTTGCTGGTTGTCACTTCAGCTCTTGCTCTCCTTTTCCTTTTTGCACAAAGCTTTTATAGCCTAGTTATCAGAGTCGCCTCTGATAATCCTGTAAGTTTCATAAAGAGAAATTGAGCAAGAAAATGGTAAAATTCTTTAAAACAGTTAACAATCCCTTTTTGCTTCCAACGCTTTTGCTTCTGTCTCTGAGGCAAAGTCTTCTGTATAAACACTCTGGAGACTACTGCTAATTAAGGCTCTCTGAGACTCCATTTCTCCACCTATAAATAATAGCCATAACTCCCACTCAAGGAGTGCCTGCTGCATGCCAGGAACTGCACATAGTGTCCTTTTAATACCCATAACAACTTGCACAGCAAATGTCGCCGCTGCCATTTTCCAGATGGGGATACTAAGGCTCAGCGAATTAGGTGACTTGCCCAGGGTCACAATAAGTAAGAATTTTAGTTGCCATTTATTGAGCACTTACTGTGTTTCAGGAACTGGATAAAGAGGTCCAAGGACATTTTCTCATTTAATTGTCAGAACAGTCTCTAGGTCTCTCTCCAAAGGCTGTGTAGTTTCTATGCCACCCTTTTCCCTCTCCTAAAGCAACGATGGGGTGATGATGCCCGTCTCAACCTCCTCACAGCTCACCTGAGCCTTAAATGAGGAGCCAGTTACAAACACCTAGCACAGGTTTTTCCTTTCCCTTTTGTGAATGTTTTCCCCTCCAAGGCTGCCTTCCATGGTAATCTGAGGTCACCTACACAAAAATGTGAGGATCAGAGGAAAGGACAGTTCCACCCTACCTGCCGCCTCAGCAATGGACAAGGACCCACCTGAGCCAGAAGACCGGCTCAGAGAACAGCTGGCCCTGTGGACTCTTCAGCTGAAACCACATGAACACTGTTATTAGTATTATCATCATCATTATCATTTGACAAAGTAATAATGTACAGTAATGGTGATTATTACCACCGGCATGACCGGACAATAGAATTCTTTGATTCATCAACTTATGGAAACTGTAACTCCAGCAACCTTCAAAATATTTTCATAGAGGGAGATGTAGAGGAGAGTAAACACCTAGGCTGGTCACATTTAATCAGTAACTTAGTGAACTTCCTTGGCCTTTTCTGGGGGGTCACTTCTCTGACTCTGAGGACAGCTTTCCTTCCTGCTCGTGTGTTGATATATTGATGCTGTGGTTTGAGGGACCTGCGAGTTCTCTGCTCCTTACCCAACTTTAATTGGGGTCCTGTCAGTTTCAGAAACCAATAGTGTCACACACACCCTGGTTGACGAGGCTGTTACGGTCCACGCAGGGCCTGTCTTGGCAGAGAGATTATAAGTCTCATCTCAGACATAGAGAAACAGGAGTTCCCAGACAAATTGCTTTTCTCCCAGACGCATTTGTAAGAATCGGCAGGCTTCACTGACAGGTGATGGAGCGACCCGGGCTGCCCAGGCAGGAGAGACAGTTGCAGCGAGGCCAGAGGAAGACAGCCTGGCAGATTCCTCCCTGAATTTTCTTGGCTCACCAAGAGGACTGGGGACAGAGCATCAGTGCAGGATCGCTGGCTGAGGAGCTGTTTCTCAGAATCCAACAACCTGCTTCTGGAGAGAGACGGCAATGACAGGGGCGCTTCATTACTCACCGTCTGGAATTCAGCGTCCCGAGGGAAAATGAGCATTTCCAGGAGAATCCAGCTTGATTTCCCTCTGTGGTCCCGGGTGGTCCCCATCCCCCTCCCCCACCTACATTCAAAAAGATTAGCAGCCAGAGCAATACACATAATCTGTCTCAGCCCTGCCAGGAATTTACGAAAGCACCAGAGATATTTTAAGAAAATGAGAAGGAAACAGGTAACAATCGACTCTGCAAAACCCTGTATTCGGCAAGGTCTTCCTTAAAGAGACGTTTGGGCTTAAGTGGAGAGCTGCACTTGTAGAGTCCAGGGACTGAGTCCATCCTTCCGTAGGGAGATGGAGGATGATTGACACTTGGGAGGAACTGACCTCATGGATGGGGAATCAATCCCTGGCCTCAGTCATTTGTCAGATCAGCCAACCCCAACCTTCCTACCTTCCCCCATAAGTACAATAGACACAGATTGTTCAAAACAACTCATCAGGCCTTATGTCTGTGACCTGTGGACTCTTCAGACCAAAGCAGGAAAATCAACTCTCTGAGAAACATTCGAGACGCTAGTGATCCCAGAAGCCCAGAAAAAGCTGCAGAATTGGCCAAGTGTTTTCTTGGGCACCCTCACCAACTCCCCGCTCCCTCTCGCCTCTCCTGATACCCCTTTTCCCTTTGAACAGCCCTGTGGACTTCAGAACTCAATTTTGCAATTCCTTAAAGCATCTCATGCAGCTTTCCTCCCATCACCTCCCCCCCCACACCCCAAATAAATATCTCCTTTCTCATTTTATTAAAACTGTTGATTTTCTGGTCTGTCTGCCCCACTAGACTAAAAGATCCACGAAAAAGGGACTGTATCCTTCCTGTCCCCCTTTAAATCACTAGCATATAACACATGCTTAGAGTTAATACTTTATAAATGTTTTTGGACAAATGAACGCATGAATTGGAAAGCACCTGAGACTGGGAATCAGGACGCTTCAGTTCTAGCCACAGCTCTGCCATTAATTGAACATGTGGCTTTAGCTCTGAGGCTCAAGTGTGTCAACTATGAAGTAAGAAGACAACCTGATGAGGACTTGGCACCCCTCCCCATCCACAGGCTCAGGTCAGCCCTGTGGGTCCACAAGAGGGTTGAAACTCTGGGGGAGGTGTGGGGTGAGGGCCAGCCTCATTTCTCCCACCTCCTCTTCAAACAGAGCCATCCTGCTTTAACTTACTTATGTATTCTAAGTCTCAAGCAAGACTTTGTTTGAAAACAAGAGTTTAACACTATAGAAGTGCATGCACTGTACAGTCCTGTTCAGACAGAGCCCACCCATCTGTTACAAAGTTCTCACCTCCTCAATCACTTGGCTCAGTTCACTGTAGACTCATCAGCTGTGATCCCCAAAGCAGCTCGTGGTGTGTTCCAGCTAGAACCTTTCACCTGCCTGAAACCATCCTTTCCCCAAGTTTCTCTTCTAACAAAGCCTCATCACCCTTCAGGATGCAGCTCAATAGCCTCCCTACTTTCTCCCCATCTCCTCAGCTCCCAAAGAACCATGTGTTCCCTACCCCCCACCCCAACTGGGCTCCAAGGACCCTTTGTCAATATTCTGAGTATCAAATACTGGCCACATTGTGTCATCTGGTTTATTAAACTCTCTCCTGATGGAAATATGGATGTGCCAAAGTCAGGGGAAAAGTCAGGGGACCTGCTTACTTCCTGTTGGCACCTCTGGTATTTAATACAGTGACTTAGCAGGCACTTAGTGTTTGTTGCATAAAGGAAGGAGATTAGTAAGTTAGAATTAATTGGTAACTTAGTTGTTAAATAGATTAGGCAATTAGTTGAAGTAATTTAACTACAAATTAATCAGAAAACCCTTGTTTATCAGAGTAGAGTAATTGGCATTTAAGTGGAATAATCACTACATTTACTCCTTCTAGGTGAAACTCTACTTTTTAAAAAGTGCTTATTTATCTAATGGCTTTCTGTGGTGGAATGTGGAGGGAAATATGCTTCTTGAATGGAGAAGCCCTTCTGCACCTTTCGCCGACTCCCAGCTGGGTCTTTCTGTTGTACAGTCTCTTAGGAGGGAGAATCTTTACATGCCAGTTCTCTGAGGGCAACAGAGAACCAGGGGAGGCTTGTGACATGATGTGATGAAATTAGAGGCGGAGAAGCATACAGTGATTATCTTCATTATTGGGCAGCACTTTGTTAGGCACAGTTGAGAAAGTTGATCAGTGTATGTAGGCTCTCGGGGAACATTTAACCTAAGGCTGGCCCTCCCTGCCTACATATGATAGAATTATATAAATTCTCTGAGTTGGAGAATTTCAGATCTAAAAGGATCATATTTTTCTGAACCCAAAATCACACATTATCTGGGACACTCATAGGAGATTGACATAGAATATTTCAAGTAAGGAATCTGAAACCTTGTCCCAACCTTCTTTTCAATGTGTGAGTCCTCTCTAAGCTTGACTGCATTTTAGGCTCGTGATTTGTCAATTAAACCAAAAATAATTCTGGGGTATGTAAATGAAACAAAACACTAGAGATGTGAGGAAATTAAAATAGAGGTAAGTTTACAATACACTTCAGGGGTGGATATTGATAAAAGGTATCAAGTTGCAGGCTGTAAGGAATCACTCCTCCTCCCTCTACTACTGCTGCCGTGAATCCTGTCTGTTTCTCAAGGACCCAGACTTCCCATTTCTGAACAACTCTAATGGGAAAACTTCCTTCACATGATCTGAAGTGTGCAATCACTCACTGGTGGCTGTCTGCACTCTGACATTTTATTCTATATTGATTTCCTCCAGCTACAAGGTTATATTTTTGGAACCAATGTATCTCTCCCTCTCCACTCACTTGATGCGCAACCAAGGAATGCAAAATCACTTTGATAACAGCATAAAGCAAATACAATTAGGAAGGTAATTCTGCAGCAAAATATTTTAAACACAGTACCAAATTAAGTAAAGATTCTTTATTAATTCATTTCTCATTTAAAGTAGTGATTCTCTACCATATCAGACCCAAATCAACTTTTAGTAATAAATACTTTGTAATGCTTCCTTTACTATTCTGAATTGAAAACCAAAGATAATGTTATCTTCCTACACTCTTAATTTCTACAACATCAATATGCCCTGAGTATAAAAATAAAAGGAAGATAATTTCTATTTTTGAAAAAAGGAAATTGGTTTCTAATAAAAAACAATACTGGTTTCAATGTATGAGTGCTGGGCCTTGAATACACGGGAAGGCATAATGAAGTTGTCAGGTGTTTAGAGCCATTTGTAGACCCACCATGAACACAACAGCTGCAAATGCACACTAACACAGGTATGGTTTTTGGAGCCTCAAAGACCATGAGAGATGTCACTGTTGATGATGTGGTTTTCCAAAATGATGAACAATCCTGGAAAATTCCAAACAAAACAATGCAAAATTATCCATCAATTTACCCAGTAGTTACAACCCCTGAAAAATTCAACACATATAAAGTCATGCGAAAAAGGCTTTGTGTTTATATGTAAAACAGAGATAGTTTCAGGTTCAGATCATTATAAGCAGGTTTTTTTTTTTTACTTACATGAATGCCCACTGGCACTTTCAGAAGTCACAAAGGGCACAGGACACTGCTCATTCCCCATGTCACTACCCATTTATTGCCACAAGTGCCCACGATCATCATGAAAACCACTGACACCCACACAGATTTTCAAAATCCCCCCTAGGAGGCAGTATCACCTTTGTGGAGAACCACTGGGTTCACTGTTTTCTATAGGGCTTCCCTATTTATTCAGATGATTAAGAGTTGACACTAGTGAGATGAAAGAATAATAGGACTAGAAGGAAACCTAAAGCTTATCTAGTTGATCCTCTCATTTCACCCAAGAGAGAGTAAGTAACTCGCCCTTAGACACCCCATTACTAGATAATCAAGGATAAAAATCAAGAATTCCCATTCTATGGTTTTAATTTACTGAAATTAGAATGATACCCTTGAATGAGTCTTTCTTGCACACCAGATATTTGAAACTAGTTGGATTATTGATGACGTTTTCCTGTTGTTGTTGTTTTTTTCCGAATATTTGGGGCCATAAACACTCAGGTCTCACCATGTGCTTCAGTGCTGTGGTGGGTGCTCTCTAGTGCCCACTAACAGTCTGGATTCTTGCATACAAGCAAATCAGGAGGATTTTTAAATATTATAAGATTATGGGAAGCGGGTGTGGCTCAGTGGATAGAGCCCCCGTTTACCATATGGGAGGCCCGGGTTCGCGCCCCGAGGCCTCCTTGTGAGGGCACGCTGGCCTGAGCGGTGCGGTGGGCTGATGCAGCAACCTCACGGCAGGAAGCGGCTGTGGCGCAATGGATAGCGCACCCGTTTACCATATGAGAGGCCCCGGGTTCGC